>CAKXYN010000702.1:0-24801 GCA_935064755.1 Tragelaphus eurycerus | reverse complement strand
TCAATCATAATTATCCACAGTAACAAGTTAGGGGAAATCATTGAAGCATGTCACTGGATGTGGTACAAGCCTCTGAAATCAATTCGACATGAATATGACTTTTAACAAATTCAGCTTAGAAAGGATCTTCCGTCTCCTAATATTTACAGCAAACATACTTTAATGTGAAATGTTCGATGCATTCCCATTAAAGACAGGAACATGTCAAAGATGCATGCTCTCCCTTATACAATGCAAAAATTCACTGGAACACAGAGTTAGAACTGTGCATATCAAAGGAAATAAGAAGTATGAGTATTTAAAAGGATAATATTTTGTGACATTATGGTCATCTCCATAGGGAATTCAAAGAAATTGATACATGGAATACTCAAATTAATAAGACACCGAAGAAAAAAAACAAAAAAACTTTGTATGGAAGATTACTACAGCAAAAGCAAGAGCCTTACCACGCACACAAATCACAATTTAGAAGATGTAATTTAAAAATGCCCCATTCACAACACAACTCCAAAATTACTTAACAAGCCCAATGAAATATATAAAATCTTAATAGAGGCTACGACACAAATTTGTAGATAGATGTGGGTAAAAAAAAAAAAAAAAAATCTCAAATAGTCTCAAACAAAAAGTCTCTTGCAGTATACCATATTCATTTATGGGGGAAAACTGTTATAAAGATGTCAAGTCTGCTTAAATTATTTATAGATTTAGTGCTTTACCTGTAGTTCTCAAGATGGTGGTGAAGAGTAGGCTGCTGTCTTCTGTTCCCAAAATCTACCTGACAAACTAAAGAAGAGAAAATGAAGCAAATGAAAAGTGCAGTATCAACCACAAAAGCTAAACAACAGAACATGAGAAGCCTCTGTCAGAGACTGAATTCTGTGTTGAACAGGATAATAAAATAAAATGCAGGAGAAGAGAGTTGGGGAGTTTCTGGTGGCAACAGTGTGAGAGATTCCTGCCCCGTCATCACAGGGCCAACAGCTGCTAGGCCCTGCGAACTCTGTAGTGTCCTGCAGGCCCATTCTGCAGCCCAACACACGGGGCTCCTCATACCAGTTTGCCTCCTAGATGAAGATCTGAGGCTGCAGGACTTGGGCATCTTCGCAGGATCACATGCTAGTGAGGGCTGGAGTGGGCTCAGAGCCTTGGTTTCAATTCCTCAGGAGCCCCCGCCCTTCCCACCCAGCACAGGCCATGGCCCATCTTTCCGACTTATCACACCTTCCTCTTCTCAGTCTTACAGGATGCCTCTGAGGTGACCTAAAGCCGGCCCACGGATGGAAGGGGACAAGGAGAATCAGAAGCACTGTGGGGCTGCTCTGTGCTTTGCTGAGAACTGACTCTGCTGGGGGCCAGCGTCTCTGTCCCATGCCAGTGCCTCCAGCCTGAGGGTGGTGCCCTGTCCCTGCTGTTGCCATGATGCCCCTTGCCTAATGGAACCTGCCAGGCTGACCAATTCCTTGCTGCTGCCCCTTCTGAAGGCAGCATAGGAGGATCTCCTGAGCTTCCCTATGCAGAGCATCCTGACCCCCGGAAGAAGACCTTTGGCTGTCCCAGGCCGCACTCCAGAAGCCCTCCAACACGGACATTCCCTTGGCTTTGGATAGTAACCTTTCAGTTCAGTTAAGTTGCTCGGTCGTGCCCTACTCTTTGCGACCCCATGAACTGCAGCACACCAGGCCTCCCTGTCCAACACCAACTCCCAGAGGTCACTCACACTCACGTCCATCGAGTCAGTGATGCCATCCAGCCATCTCATCCTCTGTCGTCCCCTTCTCCTCCTGCCCCCAATCCCCCCAGCATCAGAGTCTTCTCCAATGAGTCAACTCTTTGCATGAGGTGGCCAAAATACTGGAGTTTCAGCTTTAGCCTCATTCCTTCCAAAGAAATCCCAGGGCTGATCTCCTTCAGAATGGACTGGTTGGATCTCCTTGCAGTCCAAGGGACTCTCAAGAGTCTTCTCCAACACCACAGTTCAAAAGGATCAATTCTTCAGCGCTCAGCCTTCTTCACAGCCCAGCTCTAACATCCATACATGACCACAGGAAAGACCATAGCCTTGACTAGGCGGACCTTTGTTGGCAAAGTAATGTCTCTGCTTTTGAATATGCTACTTAGGTTGGTCATAACTTTCCTTCCAAGGAGTAAGCGTCTTTTAATTTCATGGCTGCAGTCACCATCTGCAGTGATTTTGGAGCCCAGAAAAATAAAGTCTGACACTGTTGCCACTGTTTCTCCATCTATTTCCCATGTAGTGATGGGACCAGATGCCATGATCTTGGTTTTCTGAATGTTGAGCTTTAAGCCCACCTTTTCACTCTCCACTTTCACACTCATCAAGAGGCTTTTTAGCCCCTCTTCACTTTCTGCCATAAGGGTGGTGTCATCTGCATATCTGAGATTATTGATATTTCTCCCAGCAATCTTGATTCCAACTTGTGTTTCTCCCAGTCCAGCATTTCTCATGATGTACTCTGCATAGAAGTTAAATAAACATGGTGACAATATGCAGCCTTGACATACTCCTTTTCCTATTTGGAACCAGTCTGTTGTTCCATGACCAGTTCTAACTGTTGCTTCCTGACCTGCATACAGATTTCTCAAGAGGCAGATCAGGTGGTCTGGTATTCCCATCTCTCTCAGAATTTTCCACAGTTTATTGTAATCTACACAGTCAAAGGCTTTGGCATAGTCAATAAAGCAGAAATAGATGTTTTTCTGGAACTCTGTTGCTTTTTCGATGATCCAGCAGATGTTGGCAATTTGATCTCTGGTTCCTCTGCCTTTTCTAAATCCAGCTTGAACATCAGGAAGTTCACGGTTCACATATTGCTGAAGCCTGGCTTGGAGAATTTTGAGCATTACTTTACTAGCGTGTGAGATGAGTGCAATTGTTCAGTAGTTTGAGCATTCTTTGGCATTGCCTTTCTTTGGGATTGGGATGAAAACTGACCTTTTCCAATCTTGTGGCCACTGCTGAGTTTTCCAAATTTGCTGGCATATTGAGTGCAGCACTTTCACAGCATCATCTTTCAGGATTTGGAATAGCTCCACTGGAATTCCATCACCTCCACTAGCTTTGTTCGTAGTGATGCTTTCTAAGGCCCACTTGACTTCACATTCCAGGATGTCTGGCTCTAGGTCAGTGATCACACCATCATGATTATCTGGGTCGTGAAGCTCTTTTTTGTACAGTTCTTCTGTGTATTCTTGCCACCTCTTCTTACTATCTTCTGCTTCCGTTAGGTCCATACCATTTCTGTCCTTTATCGAGCCCATCTTTGCATGAAATGTTCCTTTGGTATCTCTGATTTTCTTGAAGAGATCCTAGTCTTTCCCATTCTGTTGTTTTCCTCTATTTCTTTGCATTGATCACTGAAGAAGGCTTTCTTATCTCTTCTTGCTATTCTTTGGAACTCCGCATTTAGATGTTTATATCTTTCCTTTTCTCCTTTGCTTTTCGCTTCTCTTCTTTTCACAGCTATTTGTAAGGCCTCCCCAGACAGCCATTTTGCTTTTTTGCATTTCTTTTCCATGGGGATGGTATTGATCCCTGTCTCCTGTACAATGTCACAAACCTCATTCCATAGTTCATCAGGCACTCTATCTATCAGATCTAGGCCCTTAAATCTATTTCTCACTTCCACCGTATAATCAAAATGGATTTGATTTAGGTCATACCTGAATGGTCTATTAGTTTTCCCTACTTTCTTCAATTTCAGTCTGAATTTGGCAATAAGGAGTTCATGGTCTGAGCCACAGTCAGCTCCTGGTCTTGTTTTTGCTGATTGTACCCCGGGGGGGGACCAACGACACAGCAGCAGAGCATAGAGCTTCTCCATCTTTGGCTGCAAAGAATATAATCGATCTGATTTCGGTGTTGACCATCTGGTGATGTCCATGTATAGAGTCTTCTCTTGTGTTGTTGGAAGAGGGTATTTGCTATGACCAGTGCATTTTCTTGGCAAAACTCTGTTAGTCTTTGCCCTGCTTCATTCCGTATTCCAAGGCCAAATTTGCCTGTTACTCCAGGTGTTTCTTGACTTCCTACTTTTGCATTCCAGTCCCCTATAATGAAAAGGACATCTTTTTTGGGTGTTAGTTCTAAAAGGTCTTGTAGGTCTTCATAGAACCGTTCAACTTCAGCTTCTTCAGCATTACTGGTTGGGGCATAGACCTGGATTACTGTGACATTGAATGTTTTGCCTTGGAAACGAACAGAGATCATTCTATCGTTTTTGAGATTGCATCCAAGTACTGCATTTCAGACTCTTTTGTTGACCATGATGGCCACTCCATTTCTTCTGAGGGATTCCTGCCCACAGTAGTAGATATAATGGTCATCTGAGTTAAATTCACCCATTCCAGTCCATTTTAGTTCGCTAATTCCTAGAATGTCGACATTCACTCTTGCCATCTCTTGTTTGACCACTTCCAATTTGCCTTGATTTATGGACCTGACATTCCAGGTTCCTATGCAATATTGCTCTTTACAGCATCGGACTTTGCTTCTATCACCAGACACATCCACAGCTTGATATTCTTTTTGCTTTGGCTCCATCCCTTCATTCTTTCTGGAGTTTTTTCTCCACTGATCTCCAGTAGCATATTGGGCCCCTACTGACCTGGGGAGTTTCTCTTTCAGTATCCTATCATTTTGTCTTTTCATACTGTTCATGGGGTTCTCAAGGAAAGAATACTGAAGTGGTTTGCCATTCCCTTCTCCAGCGGACCACACCCTGTCATATCTCTCCACCATGACCCGCCCATCCCGAGTTGCCCCACGGGCATGGCTTAATTTCATTGAGTTAGACAAGGGCATCAGAGGGCAAATACACTGAAATCATTCTCACAGAAAACTAGTCAATCTAATCACACCAGGACCACACACTTGTCTAACTCAATCAGTCCATACAGAGATAGAAAACTTGAAACAAAACAAACCTTACCTGTAGTCAACACCCAAGCTACCTTCAAATGTTCCAAAACAGGCATTTTGGGTAGTCATTTCTACCAGTGGTCAGGGAGAACTAATCTCCATCTTATGTAAACTTTTCTAAAGTACACACAAAAAAACAGGGAAATTATTTAACTGAATTTCCAACTAGCTCTCCTTGACTATAAAACCAGATGAGTACCCCCACTCCCACCATGAAAAGAACACTTGAGCAAAGTTCACCCACACAGTAGCAAATATGCTAAGCAAACTAATAGCATATTCAATACAGCAGTGAATTACATGAACAGACAGGTTATGGCTAAAGAATGAAAATATGATTCAAACTAGAAAATAGCTCAATCATAATTATCCACAGTAACAAGTTAGGGAAATCATTGAAGCATGTCACTGGATGTGGTAAAAGCCTCTGAAATCAATTCAACATGAATATGACTTTTAACAAATTCAGATTAGAAAGGATCTTCCGTCTCCTAATATCTACAGCAAACATACTTCAATGTGAAAAGTTCGATGCATTCCCATTAAAGACAGGAACATGTCAAAGATGCATGCTCTCCCTTATACAATGCAAAAATTCACTGGAACACAGAGTTAGAACTGTGCATATCAAAGGAAATAAGAAGTATGAATATTGAAAAAGATAATATTTTGTGACATTATGGTCATCTCCATAGGGAATTCAAAGAAATTGATACATGGAATACTCAAATTACTAAGACACCGAAGAAAAAAAAAAACAAAAAAACTTTGTATGGAAGATTACTACAGCAAAAGCAAGAGCCTTACCACGCACACAAATCACAATTTAGAAGATGTAATTTAAAAATGCCCCATTCACAACACAACTCCAAAAATTACTTAACAAGCCCAATGAAATATATAAAATCTTAATAGAGGCTACGACACAAATTTGTAGATAGATGTGGGTAAAAAAAAAAAAAAAAATCTCAAATAGTCTCAAACAAAAAGTCTCTTGCAGTATACCATATTCATTTATGGGGGAAAACTGTTATAAAGATGTCAAGTCTGCTTAAATTATTTATAGATTTAGTGCTTTACCTGTAGTTCTCAAGATGGTGGTGAAGAGTAGGCTGCTGTCTTCTGTTCCCAAAATCTACCCTGACAAACTAAAGAAGAGAAAATGAAGCAAATGAAAAGTGCAGTATCAACCACAAAAGCTAAACAACAGAACATGAGAAGCCTCTGTCAGAGACTGAATTCTGTGTTGAACAGGATAATAAAATAAAATGCAGGAGAAGAGAGTTGGGGAGTTTCAGGTGGCAACAGTGTGAGAGATTCCTGCCCCGTCATCACAGGGCCAACAGCTGCTAGGCCCTGCGAATTCTGTAGTGTCCTTCAGGCCCATTCTGCAGCCCAACACACGGGGCTCCTCATACCAGTTTGCCTCCTAGATGAAGATCTGAGGCTGCAGGACTTGGGCATCTTCGCAGGATCACATGCTAGTGAGGGCTGGAGTGGGCTCAGAGCCTTGGTCTCAATTGCTCTGGAGCCCCCGCCCTTCCCACCCAGCCCAGGCCGTGGCCCGTCCTTCTGACTTATCACACCTTCCACTTCCCAGTATTACAGGATGCCTCTGAGGTGACCTAAAGCCGGCCCACGGATGGAAGGGGACAAGGAGAATCAGAAGCACTGTGGGGCTGCTCTGTGCTTTGCTGAGAACTGACTCTGCTGGGGGCCAGCGTCTCTGTCCCATGCCAGTGCCTCCAGCCTGAGGGTGGTGCCCTGTCCCTGCTGTTGCCATGGTGCCCCTTGCCTAATGGAACCTGCCAGGCTGACCAATTCCTTGCTGCTGCCCCTTCTGAAGGCTGCACAGGAGGATCTCCTGAGCTTCCCTATGCAGAGCATCCTGACCCCCGGAAGAAGTCCTTTGGCTGTCCCAGGCCGCACTCCAGAAGCCCTCCAACACGGACATTCCCTTGGCTTTGGATAGTAACCTTTCAGTTCAGTTCAGTTGCTCGGTCGTGCCCTACTCTTTGCGACCCCATGAATCACAGCACTCCAGGCCTCCCTGTCCAACACCAACTCCCAGAGTTCACTCACACTCACGTCCATCGAGTCAGTGATGCCATCCAGCCATCTCATCCTCTGTCGTCCCCTTCTCCTCCTGCCCCCAATCCCCCCCAGCATCAGAGTCTTCTCCAATGAGTCAACTCTTTGCATGACATGGCCAAAGTACTGGAGTTTCAGCTTTAGCCTCATTCCTTCCAAAGAAATCCCAGGGCTAATCTCCTTCAGAATGGACTGGTTGGATCTCCTTGCAGTCCAAGGGAATCTCAAGAGTTTTCTCCAACACCACAGTTCAAAGCATCAGTTCTTCAGCACTCAGCCTTCTTCACAGCCCAACTCTAACATCCATACATAACCACAGGAAAAACCATAGCCTTGACTAGACGGACCTTTGTTGGCAAAGTAATGTCTCTGCTTTTGAATATGCTACTTAGGTTGGTCATAACTTTCCTTCCAAGGAGTAAGCGTCTTTTAATTTCATGACTGCAGTCACCATCTGCAGTGATTTTGGAGCCCAGAAAAATAAAGTCTGACACTGTTTCCACTATTTCCCCATCTATTTCCCATGAAGTGATGGAACTGGATGCCATGATCTTCGTTTTCTCAATGTTGAGCTTTAAGCTAACTTTTTCACTCTCCACTTTCACCTTCATCAAGAGGCTTCTTAGTTCCTCTTCACTTTCTGCCATAAGGGTGGTGTCATCTGCATATCTGAGGTTATTGATATTTCTCCTGGCAATCTTGATTCCAGCTTGTGCTTCTTCTAGCCCAGCATTTCTCATGATGCACTCTGCATATAAGTTAAATAAGCAGGGTGACAATATACAGCCTTGACGTACTCCTTTTCCTATTTGGAACCAGTCTGTTTTTTCATGTCCAGTTCTAACTGTTGCTTCCTGACCTGCATACAAATTTCTCAAGAGGCAGATCAGGTGGTCTGGTATTCCCATCTCTTTCAGAATTTTCCACAGTTGATTGTGATGCACACAGTCAAAGGCTTTGGCATAGTCAATAAAGCAGAAATAGATATTTTACTGGAACTCTCTTGCTTTTTCCATGATCCAGCAGATGTTGGCAATTTGATCTCTGGTTCCTCTGCCTTTTCTAAAGCCAGCTTGCACATCAGGAATTTCACGGTTCACGTATTGCTGAAGCCTGGCTTGGAGAATTTTGAGCATTACTTTACTAGCATGTGAGATGAGTGCAATTGTGCAGTAGTTTGAGCATTCTTTGGCATTGCCTTTCTTTGGGATTGGAATAAAATCTGACTTTATCCAGTCCTGTGGCCACTGTTGAGTTTTCCAAATTTGCTGGCATATTGAGTGCAGCACTTTCACAGAATCATCTTTCAGGATTTGAAATAGCTCCACTGCAATTCCATCACCTCCACTAGCTTTGTTCGTAGTGAGGCTTTCTAAGGCCCACTTGACTTCACATTCCAGGATGTCTGGCTCTAGGTCAGTAATCACACCATTGTGATTATCTGGGTCGTGAAGATCTTTTTTATACAGTTCTTCTCTGTATTCTTGCCATCTCTTCTTAATATCTTCTGTTTCCGTTAGGTCCATACCATTTCTGTCCTTTATCGAGCCCATCTTTGCATGAAATATTTCCTTGGTATCTCTAAGTTTCTTGAAGAGATCTCTAGTCTTTCCCATTCTGTTGTTTTCCTCTATTTCTTTGCATTGATCGCTGAAGAAGGCTTTCTTATCTCTCCTTGCTATTCTTTGGAACTCTGCATTTAGATGTTTATATCGTTCCTTTTCTCCTTTGCTTTTTGCTTCTCTTCTTTTCACAGCTATTTGTAAGGCCTCCCCAGACAGCCATTTTGCTTTTTTGCATTTCTTTTCCATGGGGATGGTCTTGATCCCTGTCTCTTGTACAATGTTTAGGCACCTGGTAATCCTTCTGGGCAACCTCAATGCATTCTCCAAATGTTTTCCTGTTGGGTGTGTGAGTACTCTGATGTGCCACATAATCAGCAGTTTCTTTGGATATAAACCTGAAGCTAAAGAGAGGGATTTTTATATCTCCCTGACATTTGCAGCTGGATTTTAAAGGGGTGTCTTCTTTGAAACTGACCAATGAACTCATGCCCAGATGAATGAGTTTACTAGGCGGTCAAAACCCAAAGCCTCCATCCTACATGGTAGATGAGGAAGATCCACAGAAGTGGAGCCAAGGATTTCAAGGCTGAACTCTTGAAAAATGTGGGATCCTTCTCTGAGGTGAAAAAAATAGTTCCTTGGTAGCTCAGATTTTAAAAGAAAAACTAATTAGCCAGCCTTCCTTGGCCTCTTGTCCATTCCATGACCCACAGGAAGGTCATGGTTGTCAGTGTGCCTAATGGTACCTGGGCAGGTGCTCAGCTAAGTCCAGTTGTGTAGAGGCAGCTGAGATTCCCAGGAGAAGATAGCCTTGCATCAAAAGGAAAGAGACTGTTCTCAGTCGACTGACGTTACAGTCAGCTTCAGCGTTATAGTCAGGCTCCTAAAGGGAAGTATGCTATATGGTGACGTGCAAATTCACCTGAATGCAATTTACATGCTCCTCTTAAGATTAATGTGACACTGTGTTTGAAAACATCTGTCACATAGGAGGCACTTAAATATCTGGAGTATATCAAGGCACATCAGGCCTTCTCAGAAACTCTTCAAAGAAATGAAGAAGCTAGTCATAACAAATGATAATGGCCACTCTTAATTGAGCGCCTACTATGGATCACTGTATGAGAGAGACTACAAACACTTGTCCATATCTTGTCTTCCTTTCCTCCATCCCAGACACAGGGGATGCTACATTGCCTGTACACTGGTAGTTAGGAAGGGTCATGAGACTAACCATTTCCATTGAGATACAAGCAGGAGCATTGTTGGTCACGTCTAGAGCCAGTATGCCATTTCTGTGCTTTCTCCTTCACTCAGTAGCAAATACAACAATCCAGTGGTAGAACTCCAGAATGGAAAGAGCATGCAAACTGGGGCCCCCTGAGTTCAGAGTTAGTGTTAGTCACTCAGTCGTGTCCGGCCCTTTGCAGCCGCATGGACTGAAGTTCGCCAGGCTTCTCTGGGATTCTCCAGGCAAGAATACTGGAGAGGGTTGCCATTCTCTTCTCCAGGAGATCTTCCTCAACTAGGGATAGAACCTGCATCTCCTGTCTCCTGCATTGCAGGTGGTTTCTTTACCATCTGAGCCACCAGGGAAGCCCAAGTTGAGCCATTCAAATTTCAGGTTTTGCCTGTTGTGTCAACTAGCAATTACTTTAGCTGACATACAGCTACTAATTTGGCTTCCCTGATGGCTCAGTTGGTAAAGAAACCACCTGCAGTGCAGGAGACCCACGTTCAATCCCTAGGTCAGAAATATCCCTTGGAGAAGAGCATGGCAAACCACTCCAGTATTCTTGCTTAGAGAATCTCATGGACAGAGGAGCCTGGTGGGCTACACCTCATGGGGTCTCAAGGAGCTGGACATGACTGAGTGCCTGACACTAACCAACGAATGTGTTGTTAGAGTTAGTTATGTATTGTGATTGCAATGATAATAGTGCATGCACTCTTCTTGAAAAACCTTTTAATACTTGAGACAAATCACATTTTTCCCTCTACAAAGTGTCTTCAGAATCCAGCCCCATCTTCAGAAATAACCACGACTAAAGGTCTGGTGTAAGTAATTTTGAAGCTGATTCTAGACTCTCACACATAATTGTCTGTGAGTCTGAGTTGTGGGGATTGATTATGACCACTATATGGCAGTGGCATGTGACACGCTATATGTGGGCAGTATTTTGACAGGATGGCATGTGAAGGGAAGGCCCTCACAGCAAGAGATCTTGCAGAGATGATGGGAAAAGCTCAAAACCCAGAAGGGCAAGACACAAGGGAAGTCCCAGAGGAAAGGGAATCGGAGAGTGACGTAACCTTCTAGCACAGTGAGGAATCTCTGTCAGAGAGCTCCAAAAGGCAGTAGTGGCTTGAAGTCTTAGGGTTCCAGGTTAAAGTTATCCCATCTATGCCAGTTACTGTTATCTATGCCCAGCAGGTTTGGGGTACAGTTTTTCAGAGTATGCCAAGAAAGCAGGTTCTAAATGGTGAAAATCAGTTTATTTGGACTACATTTAAAGTAATTAGATGCTCAAAAATTTGAGCTTGTTGAGGAATATTTTAGTGAAGGCCTCCATCTCATACTTCTCTAAACATTCTGTAGCACACTCCACTCCCAGGCCAAACCTTAACTTGCCTTCATACTGTGTCTGATGAATCATTTTCTCTTAAATACCACCACAGTTCCCCCAGGACTTGAGTGATACTGGCTAAGCTTGCCATTCTATGAGGAGCTCTGTCTGGCCACCATCTTGTTCTTTCACAGCTGCTGCTGCTAAGTCACTTCAGTCGTGTCCTATTCTGTGTGACCCCATAGACGGCAGCCCACCAGGCTCCCCCATCCCTGGGATTCTCCAGGCAAAAACAGTGGAATGGGTTGCCATTTCCTTCTCCAATGCATGAAAGTGAAAAGTGAAAGAGATGTCGCTCAGTCATGTCCGACTCTTAGTGACCCCATGGACTGCAGCCTTCCAGGCTCCTCTGTCCGTGGGATTTCCAGGCAAGAGTACTGGAGGGGGGTGCCATTGCCTTCTCCATCTTTCACAGCATTGATCTGATTTTCCTGGAAAATGGGACTTTTTACAGTTACCCATGGGATAAAATGGTTTGTCTTTGTTGGCCGTGTAAGTATCAGGCACCTCTTCTACAGATGTTTGCAGAAATATACTTGTGTCATTGCTCCTGTTTGTGTTTATGGCCATGTTGACATGTATTGGGGGTCAACTAAAGTTGATCCAACCAGATCATATGATCTGTAAGTCATTTTCTGACCTTCAACTGAGTGCCAAGGCCCACGGTGGCCACCAGGACCACAGAGTATGATGTGTGAACTCTGACTTGAGCAACTCATGATTTAATAGGCAGTCTGGTCACATACACTTCATGGGGTTCTCGAGGCAAGAATACTGTCATGGATCGCCATTTCCTCCTTCAGTGGACCACCTTTTGTCAGAACTCTTCACTGTGATCTGTCCATCCTGGGTGGCCCTGCATGGCGTGGCTCATAGCTTCATTGAGTTACGCAAGCCTCTTTGCCTTGACAAGGCTGTCCTCCACCAAGGGTACCATGATGCTGGGAAAGACTGAAGACAAAAGGAGAAGGAGGCTGCAGAGGATGAGATGGTTAGATAGCATCGCCGAACCAATGGGCATGAATTTGACCAAACTCTGCGAGATAGTGGAGGACAGAGTAGCCTGGTGTGCTGCAGTCCATGGGGTTGCAAAGAGTCGGACACAACTTAGCAACTGAATAACAATAAATGGCCACATAACAAAGTTCCTTCTTCATGCTCTAGAAGTGCCAAGGCATATAGACAACAAAAATGGATAATTACAAATATGTTTGTTTTTGAGTGAGAATATTTAGGCAGACTTAGGCTTAAAGGAGATAGCAAAGGGCATGGATATGAACAGGGACTCTGAATCCAGCCAGCCTGGATTTCAATCCTGACTCTGCCACTTGCTGGCTGTGTGATCTTGTGTACGCTTTTGACCTCTCTGTGCCTCAGGTTCCTTATCTGTAATCCATGGGTAGCAATAGAACCTAACTCATGGGGCAGTTATGAGGACAAAACCAGGTAATATCTGTAAAGCACATTCAACTGCACCTGGCACATAGTAAATGCCAAGTTAATTTTATTAAATCAGCAGATTCTGACCTCACCAGACACTGCTGTGTAGCCTCAGGATTCTGTCATTCAGCTCAATAAACAGAACTTGGAGAGTCTGTAAGACAAGGCTGAAACTTGTGCTCCACTGAGCTGTGGTGAACTTGAAACACTTAGCCCCCTGCAAAGCATACTGTATGGGTATCCTTATCCTTGACAGAGGCCTGGAAGCCCTCGGATCCTCCCATGCTCCAGAGTGTGCTATTGCACCTCTTGACTGTTCTTACTGTTTCTGCAACCACCCAGCGGTCAATTCTGGTGAAGTCCCTTAACTTCCTGAATGTAGTCCATGACTATACCAGCTTACTGTGGGATGCATTAATATACCATAATAACAATGGTAACTGCTTACCAGTATACTGCAAGTTATACAGTAGATCACAGGGATGATCTCATTTGCTAAAACAAGCAACAGGGCACAATAGGCTTGAGATTCTGGCTTATAATTGAGCCTGAGCCAAATAAATATTTTGGGAGCTCTATTCCTGGAGCTTCTGACAGAAAACATGGATGCCCTCCCTTCCCATGTCTTAAGCCTCCAATAGCTAAACTGCACGGTATAACTTGCATTTCACTCTCCCAGTCACCTCTGCTGCCATTTCAAATCACAGAGGTCACAGTAATGATTTGAAACCAGATGACTGGTATTCTTTATCCTCTTTTCATTTCGATAAATAAGTATGACTAGATCAACATCCGGACATGTGCTGCTCATCCCCAAACACTCATTTCTACCTTTTCCACCACCCTCTCATGGATATGTACTTTTGGTGACCATCAAACACATCCTGCTGCTATAGCAGAGGTAACTGGGAGCCTTGGCCCAAGTGGAAAATTCACATCAAGAGGAATACTCATTATTTGCAATCACTTCTAATTAATTCCATCATGTATGTGCTCTTCAGAGCCCAGCTCTGGGTTTTCCCATGTCTGCTTCCCTGGTACTTGAAGATGCATGTTGCTTTCCAGCACTGGTGGCCAATAGCCCAGGGTAGACAAAATAACCCAGTGCCTGCAAAGACAGTTCCCTATAGGGAAGGAGTGCCAGCAAGAAGAGCCAGACAGGCAGCTTCCTGAGAGGCTCTCAGAAAAACAGCCGTTGTAGGGGCTGCTTCTGTTATAGGGACCCCAAACAAGTTGCTTGATAATTAGTTGTGAATACATTAAAACTACCATTACTTAAAATTGCCTAGCACCTCAAGAAACTTTGCAGGCCTCACCTTGGGACTTAATTCCTGAATCATGTCAAGAGCTGCTACACTTCCAGGCACGTTGGAGGTAGCCAATCAACTGTGACTCAATTTCCTGGGAGATGTCAGGCTGGTGGAGGAGCTGAAGGAATCAAGGGCACAGTAGTGGGTTTGTCCACACATGTTTTTTCACTTATATAACATAATGGAAACTGCCCCTTTCCATCTTCCCTGACACCTTTCCTTTTAGATGTATGTGATGTTGAACCTGGCAAGGCCCTGAGTGATTGTATCAGGAAGGAAAGGCTAGGTTATTCTGGTGCTCCATGATTGACTCTCTATGACATTTCTGATCTAAACTTCAGATAGTCTTCTGCTCAATCCTGATACATGTATATCAATACCAATGTACCAGTGTATAACCATATATTGGTACATAGCAGTGTACCAAGTTATACTGATATAAACCCAAATGTACAATAATTGATGAATAGATAGTATATGCATCTGTGCAGGGCTTCCCTAATAGCTCAGTTGCCCAAAGACATATTATTCAAACATTAAAAAGGACTGAACTAAAAACCTAAGGGGAAAAAAGAAGGAAGTACTGATACTTGTTCCAACCTGAACCAAACTTTAACTCTTTGAATGGGGGTGGATTCCAGAGAATGGCTTTCTTTCTAGAGATTAATGTGATGGATAATTCCTAGCTAGTGATTTTCTAGAGGTGGTTTCAGATGTTGGGTATGGCTTGGGAGTAGATGTATATATACACTCACACACACGTGAAAGGTTCTCTCTGGTTGAACTTACTGATACATATCCTAGAGGAGGGATAGAACATTTTAAAAAGACAACTTTTGGAAGGATATGGAGAAAGTGCAACCCATTGCCTTAGTTCTTTGCTTGTCTCTGATAATAGCTGCAACTTAGCTACAGCCTCCAATCCATGACAGGGCAACAGAATTCCCAGTGATCTTGCTGTTCAGGCTGAAGGGACATAGCAAAAGGGCAAGTAATCCAAAGGCCCATGCGAGGCATCTGCTGATTGGTTGTGCGCTTCAGTGTCAAGTGTAACATCAGCACCCCAAATGTGTGGGTCTCTGGCACCCATCAATTTTGTTCACTTCCCTGAACAAGCACCAGCAGACAGAAGGGGAGGTCAGCCTTGGATCAACACTCTAGGATGATAACACCTGTGTGGGGTCTGGTGGGGGGTGATAGTTGAAGTTCTAAGCTCACTGACCTGCTTCAGGAATTCAAATCCTCTGTTCAGTTCAGTGCTGCAAGATGCAAGTTCATTCTTGAGGAGGAATTGGAAGAAAGGAAAACTCCACATTCCATGTCAAATCCTAAGGTTTGAACACGTGGTTGTAATTGGTTCGGAGGCTGTTCTTTAAGCTGAGATAGGAGCGTGGGAGGCTCTGGTTTGCAGAGTCAGGCAGGGACCTGTCTTTGTGTACGAGCTGACTTTCACACATATTCTGGTCAATATGCCATGGGCTTTGCGTAGACCCCATCTGTGGGCACAAATAACTTCACAAAGTGAGAACAAAGCCAGTGGCCTCTGCAGAAACCAAAGCTACAAGTGAAGCCTCAAAAGGTATAACTAGGCTACTGTTCTCTGAGCTCTTCCTCTGAGCCAGGCCCTTGGTTAGGCACATTGGGCAGGAGGATGAGAGGAAGGAAAATCAAGGCAGCAATGTTATCAGGAGCCAGGAACACAGGCCTAGGGAACCTCCATTCCCCAGAGCCCGTGACATGTCAATGAGGTCACTGGTTAATGACGTCTACACAGCGAGAATTGGATCGGGTTTGTGTCTCCTCTCCTTCTCCCACCCGCACCAGTACCTGAGCCTCCACACTCATCCAGCCACTAAGGTCCCCCAGTTCTAAGTCAGAGATGTCTCGACCCCACTTTCTCCCATGGCCATGGTCTGAATTCAGGCCCTCATTCATTCTGGTCTTCTAACTGCTCTCTACTCCCAGGACCTCAAATCTGTCCTCCACACTGCTGATGAGGAACTATCTAGAAGCACTGACAGGACCACCGAGATAGGCTCTGGGCTTTCTGTAGGTCAGGGGAGGAAGTCTCCAGTTCAAAAGCAGCCCACATCAGCAGCTTTGGAGAACGACTCTGGGGATCCACAGCACAGCCTAAGGGGTAGAACAACAGGCACGGAGCTGGCTGCCACTCCCGATGGAAGTGGGCAGTCAAGAACTGGGCCACCCAGAAATGTGGACCTTACACCTCCTCTGCCCTCTATGAAAATGCCCTGTGCTTCCCTCCTGACTCTTAAAAATAGTCTTTGCACTTCATGTAGCACCTTTCATGGGAAGATTTCACAAAAGAAGCTCAAAGCAATCTGAGCACAGACCTGGTTCACAGGCTTCCCTTCCCTAGCAGTGTCTGAGGGCAGGAGGAGAAGACAGGGGAGCAGGGCCCTGGCACTTCCTTGGGAAACTCTTCTGCTTGGGAATTCCTTCCTGGCCTTCTGAAATCTAAAGTAGAATCCCATTTAATAGGAAGAATATAAACAAATATCACTGTGTGTTTGAGCATGAGACAGTGAAGGAGGGGAGCAAAGAAAGGTAGGAAACAGAAGGACTGAATGGTTAACAGTGTTACCTCCTCTGGGGAGGAGGATAGGGGTGGGCTGTGTGGAATCATTGCTCCTTTCACTTCTGGGCTGTATGATTTTTCTTTTTGCAAGAAAGTGTATGTGTTGCTGGGGAAATATATTAAACAATCTATCTGTAATGTAAAGTATCTTGAATATTGCTGAAAAAGGTAATGAAGCATTTTGGTAGGGCAGTGATCCAGTACCATGCAAATACTGAACCACGAAAATATTAAATAAGTAATGAGCATTTATATTGAATATAAATATACATGAATATTACCCTTGCTTCTTCAAAACAAGGTTTAGATGCTGTTTTTCTAGGACTTAAAGACATGAAAAGGTAAATATTTATCAATAGAAGGTATTCATATCTTGCTTGTAGTGGTAGTTACACAGCTTAATGCTTTTGTCAAAACTTAGCAGTGTACACTGAAAATAGTGAATTTTACTCCATGTCACTTATGCCCCGCCCCAAATAAGTAAAACAATGTTATCATTAGAGGATGGTTGGCAGTCCACAGGTAAGTTTGCCGGCTAATTGCAGATTTTCTCCATGTAAGACTGTTTATCAGCTTAAATACAGTGTTTCATGTAATCACCTCAATGAGCCTGACACCATCATTAATTTATTTACAGATAAAATAATAGATGCTCTGAGATGTAATGTGTGCAATGGCATAGCTGGTAAGCAGCTGGTCTGGAACGGGAACCCAGCTCTCACACCATACACCTGCACCGCCCTACACACAACAGTCCAGAGGGTCCTTTGGAGATGCCATATTCCTTCCTGATGGACACCCTTGTCCTCTCCAGGGAGAATCCGGGCTGAACTCACTTAAGGTCTCTGTTCAACCATGTGTGTGGGTCCACCTTCATGTCTGAGTGATGCCAAGGCCACCAAAGGCATCAGCCTCACACTCCCTGCCCACGTTCCCACCTACTTCTCCGAGAGCAGCCTCAGTGGATGATGCCCCAGTGTCCACCTGGTCAAGTTCTGAATAACCATCTGCCCACAGATGGACCCACTCCATTGGAAGAGCAAAATTAGAAGCGGTTGATCTAACTAGCATGGCCCAGCCTCTATTACTCCATTTTCACCAAAGAATTCATCCCTGGTGCACCCTCTAATCTCCAGGGTCAAGCTCAGCCCCAGTGCCAGGAACCTCTTTGTGGGAATGAACCTCATTCGGGGCAACTCAGGACACAGGAGTGACATGTCCAATCATGATTTGCTTGCTGGTGTACAGGCTCAAGCAAGTCCAGAATTCAACTTGTGGAAGGAGGAAAGCACATCCATGCCAGGAACAAGCAAGGACAGTGTGGAAAGTCTACGGCGTGGGGGGCAAGGTGGATGAGGACAGGAGGCCCCTGGCCACCAGAAGTCCCTCCCCTGGCTTTTAGTCACCTGATGCTCAGACACAAAACCCAACAGAAGATTGGGAGGGGGCAGTGAAGTGAGCCTGCTCACCTGCCAGGAGGTAGAAAGGGGAACAGGTACTGGGGGTGGGGACAGGGGTTGGTGGGGGCAGAATCTGGAGAAGGGCGAAGGACCCCAGGAAGGGCACAAACTTGGGAGAAGGCCCAGGCCTCTTGGGAAGGGCATGAGAGAGGGAGGGCTCCGGGCCTGGGGAGGAACGAGGGGTTCTGGCCAGTGGGCTATGGGTTTCTGAAGAAAAGCACTGGGTTTCTCCAGTGTCTGGAGAAAGCTGCAGAGTGTGGGGACAGAAGAGGATGCAGGGCTGTGATGGGGAGTAGGGGCAATAAGCAGATTTCAGAGATGGGGAGAGGGCCTCGAGCCTTGGAGGAGGAGAGAGTGCTTCAAGGGAGAGAGGGGGGTCCAGGGAGAAGGCTCAGGATCAGAGGATCAGGATAGAGCCACAGGATCTTGGGAAGATCACCGAGTCCTGGGGATTTCCAAGAGGACTCTGGGGGTCTGGGGAGGTCAGCGGGGTCCAGAGAAGGGATGCTGAGCTAAAGAGAGGGTGCTAGGGTCCTGGGAAGGGGTGCGGAGTCCAGGGGAGGAGCATGTGAGGTAAGAGTTGGGGCTTGGGATTGGGTCACAGGCAAGGAATCTGGGGAAGGCTGCCAGGTCCAGGTAAGGAATTCAGAAACAAAGGAAGGGTAGGTGGTCTCTGAAGAAGCGTGGGATTGGAAATGAGAGCACCCAGAGTACAGGGAGTGGTGCAGGACTGGGAGACGGCTTGGGGTCCAAGGAAGCAACCCAGAATCCATAGGAAAAGTGCAGGGTCCTGGGAAGAGAAGTGGATTCTGGGGACGAACTTGGGGTCATGGGGCTGAGGCAGCACTTTACCTGCTTCAGAAGGGGTCATTGTCCAGGTCCCGGCAAATGTACCACAGGATCACATAGAAGATGAACAGGATAGCAAAGAGGAACAGAGCCACGAAGAAGCCCTTGGCCACCGGGGAGACCAGGCCTGCATGGTCCCCCGAGGGGGAGCCACGGGGTCCTGAAGGAGGGACAGCGGCGAGAGCAGCTGGGGCTGCCACCTGCACCCATGGAGAGACGCCCTGACAGGGAGGAAACTTCTGCAGTCCAGCATCCCTGGGGCAACTGCATGCTTGGGGCCGAGGGCTTGCCCAGTCAGGCAGAGACACCGGGTCCCCTGGACCTCAGCCCGTGACTCCTTCCGTGTGGTGCAGCTGGGAGGCTCTGCCCTTGGCTGCTGGGAATCAAAGGAGCTCAAGGCTGAGGGAGAACTATTAGGCACTGCAGGGCACCTCCAAGAGTAGACCCGGGGTTTCCTTGAGGGCAGAGAATGGGGACATGTGTGGAGGTCTCCCCTATGTTCCCCAGTGTGTCCCTAAAAGATGATCCCACTCATCTCTCTGGCACTTGGGGAAAGGACAGATTGGGGAGGTCAACGCTAGTCCCAGCCCATCCCAGCCCATGTCCAACATTACACACTGACATTTTCCTGCGCACAGTGACTGGTTCCAGGGCTGTCACCATCCTTTGCTGGATCTTTAAGGAAAAGTGAAAATCGCTCAGTCGTGTCCAACTCTCTGCCAGTCTCCTCTGTCCATGGAAATCTTGAGGCACCGCTGGAATGGGTTGTCATTCCCTTCTCCAGGGTATTTTCCTGATCCCAGAATCAAACCCGTGTCTCCTGCTCTGCAGCCAGGTGCTTTATCATGATCCTGAGACACCAGTGAATCTCTAGTCTCCAAGAAGGGAGGAGCCAAAAGTAGCGACGAGGGGCCAGAGCTGCTTGAACAACTCCCAAGCCTTCTCAAGGACCACCAGGGTGCGTCCACCTGTGCCTGGGGTGAGCCAAGGCCCACTCTGGCTACTTTGTCTCCATTGCCGCCCACCCTCCCTGCCCCCACCCCAACTCCTTCCCTCCTCTGCAGCCCCTGGTTTTGGACCAGCAGCACCCCATCACCCAAGTGCAGAGAAGAGAGGTGAGATCTCAGCCTCCACCCAGCTATACAGAGATCTCCATATTAACGAGATCCTCAGAAGGGGGAGGGGCTTCCCTGGTGGCACGGATGGTTAAAAAAAAAAAAAAAAAAAAAATCTGCCTGCAATGGGAGAGACCCAGGTTCGATCCCTGACTCGGGAAGATCCCCAAGAGATGAGAATGACAACCCTAGAGTTTCACGGACACTGGAGACCGGTGGCTTCCATGGGGTTGCAAGGAGTCAGACACGACTGAGACTGACACTTTCACTTTCAGGAGGGGGATGGAGCAAGTCACCACGTGTTCAATGTCCCTTGTGCTGTGGTCCTCTGCCTTGTATAGTCTGTGAATGCATGCAGGGTCACTGTGTCTTCCACAGTCAGGAATGGCTTCCCCAGTGGCTCCTGCCTGCCAGCTGAGTCGCTTCAGTACTGTCCTGTGTTGGCAAGCGGGTTCTTTAACCCCTACCGCCACCTAGTGGTAAATAATTCGCCTACAGTGCAGGAGCTGCAAGACACGTGGGTTGGATCCCTGGGTCGGGAAAATGCCTTGCGGGAGGAAATGGCAACCCACTCCAGCATTCCTGCCTGAGAAATTCCGTGGACAGAGGAGCCTGGTGGGCTACAGTCCATGAACGACTTAGCATGACACATAATCAGAAGTAATCGAGCCGGATTTATTCAGTGGAGACTTTCTAGAAACTCCAGTTAGTTACTCACCTAGCAAGAGTTGTTTTCAGTTCCTTAGGAGCGTGATTTTATTCTTTCTTGAGAAGAAATTTGTTCATGACTGAAGAGCAAGGACCACAGAGAAAAAAAAATGGATCTTAATGGTTTAAAGGAAAACAGAAGTTAGGACTTCTCTTCCCAGCCTCCAGCCCACCTCCAAACCTCTGTTCTTAGCTTTCTCCTACTCTCCAGGTAGTTTCTCAGGTGGAGACAGGCAATAAATAGTGATTTCTGTGCTCTGCCATCAACTCTGGAGTCTAGCCTGTTCTAGTGGGAGGGAGAAGTAGCACTTTGCTGATAGGGTTGTCAGAAAACGTGATTGTCAGATTTGCAAGCACTGGCTGCACAGGCCAGATCACCTTTCACTCCCTCTGCTGCCACCATGGCATTTACCAGCCACCGTCAAGAGAGCATTGCTGGTGGAAGGAATGCGGCCAGCTGCAGTTTGAGTGAGATCCTTCATGCTCAGTCACTCAGTTGTGACTGACTCTGCGAACCCATGGACTGCAGCCCGCCAGGCTCTTCTGTCTATGGGATTTCCCATGCAAGAGTACTAGAGTGGCTTGTCATTTCCTCCTGCAGAGGCTCTTCCCAACCTAGGGATCAAACCTTCATCTCCTGTATTGCAGGCAGATTCTTTTTGCTGAGCCACATTGTGAAATATCTCTGAATGGGAGCATCTCTGAACAGGCTTAGCTCAGTTCAAGCAAGGAGTGTTTCCCCAGGGTCTTTGCTGCTGAATTCCTTCACTTGTCACTGCTCTGAGTTAGTGTACCATGATTTTCTGTGCTGAATCTTTTCCTATGGTGATAGCAACTTTCCTTCCTCAGCATCAGGCCAGGCCAGCTGCTGCTGCTGCTAAGTCACCTCAGTCGTGTCCGACTCTGTGTGACCCCATAGACGGCAGCCCATCAGGCTGCCCCGTCCCTGGGATTCTCCAGGCAAGAACACTGGAGTGGGTTGCCATTTCCTTCTCCAATGCAGGAAAGTGAAAAGTGAAAGTAAAGTCGCTCAGTCATGTCCGACTCTTAGCGGCCCCATGGACTGCAGCCTACCAGGCTCCTCCGTCCATGGGATTTTCCAGGCAAGAGTACTGGAGTGGGGTGCCATTTCCAGTAGGACCACCCAATCTGTAAAATATTAGGCACCTATGGTGTACGGGGTATATAGGGGGTACAGCAGTAAAGGTGGCAATCAGTAAGACAGAAACTAGGATGACAGTCTAGTGGAGGCCCTAGAACAGCATGCAAATACCTAGGGCAGGTGTGGGGTTTGCCTACTCAGACCTGAGCAATGTTCAAAGAGAGACTTTAGAGTGAGGTCAGATATGAATGGCAGAATGGGAGGAGGCTTCGTGGAAGAGCTAACAATAGGAGAGAGAGGGGAAAGTCACTGCGTGTACCGCTAACCCAGAAGTGTGAAGTGTAGTCCTATGTGAGAAGTCCCAATAGGGTCATTCTGTGGCCAGAACAGAAGGTTGTGGTGCAGGGCAAGACAAAAGGAACACACAAATGCAGATTCTGGTGGGGGCTCGGTGGCTGATATAAATGAATGAAGCTGCCCAGCTGCCGGAGAAACAGCGGCCTGGCACAGGGCCAAATGTTGTCAGTGCTTCCCCTCTTTTTTAAATTGAGCTGTAAATCCAGATTTTGATGTGGTCTCTCTGAATTTTAAATGGTTGGAAACCATTGTGGAAATGCTAAAAGCATCCTTTCTCTCATACTGACATGTCTCCGTTCTCTTACAGAGGCTTCTCATGTTCTGTTGTTTAGCTTTTGTGGTCGATATTGCACTTTTCATTTGCTTCATTTTCTCTTCTTTAGTTTGTCAGGGTAGATTTTGGGAACAGAAGACAGCAGCCTACACTTCACCACCATCTTGAGAACTACAGGTAAAGCACTAAATCTATAAATAATTTAAACAGACTTGACATCTTTATAACAGTTTTCTTCCATAAATGAATATGGTATACTGCAAGAGACTTTTTGTTTGAGACTATTTGAGATTTTTATTTTTTTTTTACCCACATCTATCTACAAATTTGTGTTGTAGTCTCTATTAAGATTTTATATATTTCATTGGGCTTCCTAGGTAATTTTTGGAGTTGTGATGTGAATGGGGCATTTTTAAATTACATCTTCTAAATAGTGCTTTGTGTGTGTGGTAAGGCTCTTGGTTTTGCTGTAGTAATCTTCCATACAAAGGTCTTTTTTTTTTTGGTCTCTCATTAATTTGAGTAATCCATGTATCGATTTCTTTGAATTCCCTATGGAGATGACCATAATGTCACAAAATATTATCTTTTCCAATATTCATACTTCTTTTTTCCTTTGATATGCACAGTTCTAACTCTGTGTTCCTGTGAATTTTTGCATTGTATAAGGGAGAGCATGCATCTTTGACATGTTCCTGTCTTTAATGGGAATGCATCGAACTTTTCACATTGAAGTATGTTTGCTGTAGATATTAGGAGACGGAAGATCCTTTCTAATCTGAATTTGTTAAAAGTCATATTCATGTTGAATTGATTTCAGAGGCTTTTTCCACATCCACTGACATGCTTCAATGATTTCCCCTAACTTGTTACTGTGGATAATTATGATTGAGCTATTTTCTAGTTTGAATCATATTTTCAGTCTTTAGCCATAACCTGTCTGTTCATGTAATTCACTGCTATACTGAATATGCTATTAGTTTGCTTAGCATATTTGCTACTGTGTTGGTGAACTTTGCTCAAGTGTTCTTTTCATGGTGGGAGTGGGGGTACTCATCTGGTTTTATAGTCAAGGAGAGCTAGTTGGAAATTCAGTTAAATAATTTCCCTGTTTTTTTGTGTGTGTGTACTTTAGAAAAGTTTACATAAGATGGAGATCAGTTCTCCCTGACCACTGGTAGAAATGACTACCCAAAATGCCTGTTTTGGAACATTTGAAGGTAGCTTGGGTGTTGACTACAGGTAAAGTTTGTATTGTTTCAAGTTTTCTATCTCTGTATGGACTGATTTGGTCTTTTTTAAAAAGCAATTGTCCGTTTCACCCAGAATGTCAAGTTTACTGCATGATATTTATAATAAAACTTTATTATTATAACAGATGCTGTAAAACACATATAGCAGTAGAGAATGGTATAAAGGACCCAATATACTTGGCAGCCAGCATCAATCATCTGCAGTACATAGCCGCTCTGGTTCCAATGTACCCTAACCTTCCCCACATCTCTGCCAATGGACTAATGTGAAGGTAGTCCAAGACATCAGGATGTTTCATCTCTAAGTATGTCAGTATGCATTTCTAAAAGACAAGGGTTATTTTATAAAACATAAACCCAAAACAATGATCACTCCTAAAAATTTAAATGTTTCAACAAGAGCAAATATCTAGTAATTTTTCACATTTATCTTATAGAGTAATTTTTTTTTTTTTAGTTTGTTTGGATACAAATATGGTCTATATTGTGATTTCTTATGTTCCTTAAGTCTTTTTAATCAACAGGTTTCCCCTGCATCATCTTTTTCCCTTTGTTTTGCAAACAAACAAAACAAACAAATAAACAAACAAACAAAAAACAAAGAAAAGTGTTTGTTGTGAAAAAGAGCAAGTTTTGTATTTTTCAAGTTTTCCATAATATAGATTATGTTGGATGAAACAGTTCGATGTCATTTAACACATTTCGCCCTTCAACAGTTCTTTAAATTGCTAGTTACAGGTAGAAACTTGATTAACTTGTTTATTTAAAAGACTGCTACCTAGGTGACGCCATGTACTTCCATTAAGAACATAATGTTTTCTTCTCCTTTGTGCTGAGTTGGCAGTCATTGATGATCCTCACCTTCGTTTACCTATTGGGGGTTGCAGAAGGGTAATTTTCATTTTTTTTTATTTAAATATATTTATTTTAATTGGAGGTTAATTGTTTTACAGTATTGTATTGGTTTTGCCATACATCAACATGAATCTGCCACAGGTGTACACGTGCTCCCCACCCACCTCCCTCCCCCTACCATCCCTCTGGGTCATCTTAGTGCACCAGCCCCAAGCATCCTGTATCCTGCATCAAACCTGGACCGGCGATTC
>CAKXYN010000701.1:0-25042 GCA_935064755.1 Tragelaphus eurycerus | reverse complement strand
TTGGAAAATAAGAAGTAAAACTCTCACTGTTTGCAGATGACATGATCCTCTATATAGAAAACCCTAAAGACTCCACCAGAAAATTACTAGAACTAATCAATGAATATAGTAAAGTTGCAGGTTATAAAATCAACACACAGAAATCCCTTGCATTCCTGTACACTAATAATGAGAAAATAGAAAGAGAAATTAAGGAAACAATTCCATTCACCATTGTAACGAAAACAATAAAATACTTAGGAATCAGATCAGATCAGATCAGTCGCTCAGTCGTGTCCGACTCTTTGCGACCCCATGAACCGCAGCACGCCAGGCCTCCCTGTCCATGACCAGCTCCCGGAGGTCACTCAGACTCGCATCCATCGAGTCAGTGATGCCATCCAGCCATCTCATCCTCTGTCGTCCCCTTCTCCTCCTGCCCTCAATCCCTCCCAGCATCAGAGTCTTCTCCAATGAGTCAACTCTTCGCATGAGGTGGCCAAAATATTGGAGTTTCAGCTTTAGCATCATTCCTTCTAAAGAAATTCCAGCATTGATCTCCTTCAGAATGGACTGGTTGGATCTTCTTGCAGTCCAAGGGACTCTCAGGAGTCTTCTCCAACACCACAGTTCAAAAGCATCAATTCTTCGGCACTCAGCCTTCTTCACAGTCCAACTCTCACATCCATACATGACCACAGGAAAGACCATAGCCTTGACTAGGCGAACCTTTGTTAGTAAAGTAATGTCTCTGCTTTTGAATATGCTATCTAGGTTGGTCATAACTTTCCTTCCAAGGAGCAAGCGTCTTTTAATTTCATGGCTGCAGTCACCATCTGCAGTGATTTTGGAGCCCAGAAAAACAAAGTCTGACACTGTTTCCACTGTTTCCCCATCTATTTCCCATGCAGTGATGGGACCAGATGCCATGATCTTCGTTTTCTGAATGTTGAGCTTTAAGCCAACCTTTTCACTCTCCACTTTCACTTTCATCAAGAGGCTTTTTAGCCCCTCCTCACTTTCTGCCATAAGAGTGGTGTCATCTGCATATCTGAGGTTATTGATATTTCTCCCGGCAATCTTGATTCCAACTTCTGTTTCTTCCAGTCCAGCATTTCTCATGATGTACTCTGCATATAAGTTAAATAAACATGGTGACAATATGCAGCCTTGACGTACTCCTTTTCCTATTTGGAACCAGTCTGTTGTTCCATAGATCTACCTAAAGAAACTAAAGACCTATATACAGAAAACTATAAAACACTGGTGAAAGAAATCAAAGAGGACACTAATAGATGGACAAATATACCATGTTCATGGATTGGTAGAATCAATATAGTGAAAATGAGTATACTACCCAAAGCAATTTATAGATTCAATGCAATCCCTATCAAGCTACCAATGGTATTTTTCACAGAGCTAGAACAAATAATTTCACAATTTGCATGGAAATACAAAAAACCTCTAATAGCCAAAGCTATCTTGAGAAAGAAAAATGGAACTGGAGGAATCAACCTGCCTGACTTCAAGCTCTACTACAAAGCCACAGTCATAAAGACAGTATGGTACTGGCACAAAGACAGAAATATAGATCAATGGAACAAAATAGAAAGCCCAGAGATAAATCCACACACATATGGACACCTTATCTTTGACAAA
The DNA here is from genome assembly GCA_935064755.1 of Tragelaphus eurycerus. Classification (NCBI taxonomy): domain Eukaryota; kingdom Metazoa; phylum Chordata; class Mammalia; order Artiodactyla; family Bovidae; genus Tragelaphus; species Tragelaphus eurycerus. The sequence goes on along the minus strand of CAKXYN010000701.1, from coordinate 23,404 downwards.
GGAGGCAAGAATATACAATGGATTAAAGACAGTCTCTTTAACAAGTGATGCTGGGAAAACTGGCCAACCACTTGTAAAAGAATGAAACTAGAATACTTTCTAACACCATACACAAAAATAAACTCAAAATGGATTAAAGATCTAAACATAAGATCAGAAACTATAAAACTCCTAGAGGAGAACATAGGCAAAACACTCTCTGACATACATCACAGCAGGATTCTGTATGACCCACCTCCCAGAATATTGGAAATAAAAGCAAAAATAAACAAATGGGATCTAATTAAACTTAAAAAGCTTCTGCACAACAAAGGAAACTATAAACAAGGTGAAAAGACAGCCTTCAGAATGGGAGAAAACAATAGCAAATGAAGCAACTGACAAACAACTAATCTCAAAAATATATAAGCAACCCCTGCAGCTCAATTCAAGAAAAATAAATGACCCAATCAAAAAATGGGCCAAAGAACTAAATAGACATTTCTCCAAAGAAGACATACAGATGGCTAACAAACACATAAAAAGATGCTAAACATCACTCATTATCAGAGAAATGCAAATCAAAACCACTATGAGGCACCATTTCACGCCAGTCAGAATGGCTGCGATCCAAAAGTCTACAAGCAATAAATGCTGGAGAGGGTGCACAGATAAGGGAACTGTCTTACACTGTTGGTGGGAATGCAAACTAGTACAGCCATTATGGAGAACAGTGTGGAGATTCCTTAAAAAACTGGAAATAGAACTGCCATATGACCCAGCAATCCCACTGCTGGGCATAAACACTGAGGAAACCAGAATTGAAAGAGACACATGTACCCCAGTGTTCATCGCAGCACTGTTTATGGACATGGAAGCAACCTAGATGTCCATCAGCAGATGGATGGATAAGAAACCTGTAGTACATATACACAATGGATTATTACTCAGCCATTAAAAATGCATTTGAATCAATTCTAATGAGGTGGATGAAACTGAAGCCTATTATACAGAGTGAAGTAAGCCAGAAATAAAAATACCAATATAGTATACTAACACATATATATGGAATTTAGAAAGATGGTAACAATAACCCTGTATATGAGACAGCAAAAGAGACACTGATGTATAGAACAGTCTTTGGGACTCTGTGAGAGGAAGAGGGTGGGATGATTTGGGAAAATGGCATTGAAACATGTATAATATATATGAAATGAGTCACCAGTCCAGGTTTGATGCACGACACTGGATGCTTGAGGCTGGTACACTGGGATGACCTAGAGGGATGGTACGGGGAGGGAGGAGAGAAGAGGGTTCAGGATGGGGAACATGTGTATACCTGTGCCAGATTCATCCTGATGTACGGCAAAACCAATACAATATTGTAAAGTTTAAAAATAAAGAAAGAAACAATCAGTGAAAATTTTTTTTTTACAATATTAAGATATTTAGAGAACAAAAAGATTGGAGTTTCTACACATCCACTAGTTCCTACTTAAATAGCACTACAAAAGTAGTCTGGAAGCTTCACCCTAGTGTATCATTTGTATTCCAGACCTACTCCTCCTTACTCTTTGTGGAGCAGTCCTGTTTCCTCTTGGTAGTTGCCATCTATCACCTCAATCAGCACAGTAACTCCTTCGTTTGTTTGATAACACAGAGGAATGGAGACTCAAAAATAGTGAGTGGTAGTTTACTTTCAGGTCAATGAAATCATAGTTTGTGTCTGGGTAGAAACAATCCTCCATTTGGAAGTGAGAGTGCAACACCAGAAGGGCAGAAAAACACAGGAACAAGAAATAAATACTTTGTAGTGGTCACTAGCGACAGTAGTCACTGCTGCCACTCCCATTTCTGCCCCTGGATTCCTAGACCAATGAAACAGTAACATACACTGGTGTTTGGTTCAGAAATTTCAGCTTTCTGGAGATACTTGTCCTAGCTTTGTGAGATATTGCCATATAGTTCTGCTATAACTGAAGCTTTACAGTGGCCATTTACTATTCTATCAAACTATATGCTTCAGAGAGTGGTGCACAGGGTAAGGCCACTGAATTCCACAAGCATGGGCACACTGCCACACTTATTTTCTCTGAAGTGAGTTCCTTGACCATAATCAGTGCTGTTAAGAACATTATGACTTTGGAATAGGAATTCTGTTAGAATAAGGCTGATAATTTGGGCAGAAGCATTGACTGCAGGAAAGTCACATATCTAGACATATCTGTATCTAGAGTAAGTATCTATTCCAGCAGAAAAGATCACTTTTTCCATTTCCATTTCCACTTCCACTTCCAATGTAATCATGCTGCCACCAAATACACAACTGATCACTCTAATGAATGATGGTGCCACATTAAGGTAATACTGGTCTCAGCTGCAGCTGCGCACCCAGTAGAGGATAGAGTCAAGCTTAGGGACTTAAGAAGGGAAAGTCAATATTGTTGAGCCAGTCAATAACCCCAATCCATGCCACCATGGCCACTTTGTTTAGAAGCCTATTAAATGATGGGGCTTGCCTGGCTCCTCAGCAGTAAAGAATCTGCCTGAAAGTGAGGAGCCACAGGAGATGTGGGTTTGACCCCGGGATAAGGAAGATCCCCTGGAGGAAGGTGTGGCAATACACTCCAGTATTCTTGCCTGGAGAATCAAGGATAGCTTCTAAGATTCCCCCTACAAGGCCTTCTACAACTAACACCAAAAAAATATGTCCTTTTCTTCATGGGGGACTGGAATGTAAAAGTAGGAAGTCAAGAGATACCTGGAGTAACAGGCAAGTTTGGCCTTGCAGTACAAAATGAAGCAGGGAAAAGGCTAACAGAGTTTTGTCAAGAGAATGAGCTGATCATAGCAAACATCATCTTCCAACAACACAAGACGACTGTACACATAGACATCACCAGATGCTCAATACTGAAGTGAGATTGATTATATTCTTTGCAGCCGAAAATGGAGAAGCTCTATACAATCAGCAAAAACAACACTGACAGATGACTGTGGCTCAGAACATGAACTCCTTATTGCAAAATTCAGACTTAAATTAAAGAAAGTAGGGAAAACCACTAGACCATTCAGGTATGACCTAAATCAAAGCCCTTATGATTATGCAGCCAAGTGACAAATATTCAAGGGAATAGATCTAACAGACAGAGTGCCTGAAGAACTATGGACAGAAGTTTATGACATTGTACAAGAGGCAGTGATCAAGACCATTCCCAAGAAAAAGAAATGCAAAAAAGCAAAATGGTTGTCTGAGGAGGCCTTACAAGTAGCTGAGAAAAGAATAGAAGTGAAAGGCAAAGGAAAAAAGGAAAGATACACCCCTTTGAGTGCAGAGTTCCAAAGAACAGCAAAGAGAGATAAGAAAGCCTTCCTAAGTGAGCAATGCAAAGAAATAGAGGAAGACAATAGAATGGGAAAGACTAGAGATCTCTTCAAGAAAATTAGATATACTGAGGGAATATTTCATGTAAATATGGGCATAATAAAGGACAGAACTGGTATATATGGACCTAACAGAAGCAGAACATATTAAGAGGTGGCAAGAATACACAGAAGAACTATACAAAAAAGATTTTCATGACACAGATAACCACGATGGTGTGATCACTCATCTAGAGCCAGACATCTTGGAGTGTGAAGTCAAGTGGGCCTTAGGAAGCATCACTAAAAACAAAGCTAGTGGAGGTGATGGAATTCCAGTTGAGCTATTTCAAATCCCGTTAAAGCCGGATACTAGTTCTGATTCTCCTTCGGTAAGATCAAAGGGAGCTCGGTTTGTTTCTGCTAATGTTGAAATAAATCATATCATTGCTAGGGGCCATGCAGGGAAGATTAGTCATACTTGCTCTTGTGTAATGATTAATGTTGATAGGGTGAAGGATCCGCTTATCAGGAGTACTGATAGTAGAATGATCGCGATGATAGATGATGCTATTAAAGAGCTGCACTCAATGGGCCAGCAAATTTAGAAAACTCAGCAGTGGCCACAGGACTGGAAAAGGTCAGTTTTCATCCCAATCTCTAAGAAGGGCAATGTCAAAGAATGTTCAAACTACCACACAACTGTATTCATTTCACATGCTAGCAAAGTAATGTTCAAAATTCTCCAAGCTGAGAACTTCCAGATATTAAAGCTTGATTTAGAAAAAGCAGAGACACCAGGGGTAAAATTGCTAACAACTGTTGGATCATAGAAAAAGCAAGAGAATTCCAGAAAAACACCTACTTCTGCTGCATTGACTATGCTGAAGACTTTGACTGTGTGGATCACAACAAACTAGAAAATTCTGAAAGAGATGGGAATACCAGACCACCTTACCTGCCTCTTGTGAAATCTACATGCAGGTCAAGAAGCAACAGTTAGAATTGGACATGGAACAATGAACTGGTTCCAAATTGGGAAAGGAGTATGTCAAGGCTGTATATTGTCACCCCACTTATTTAACTTATATGCAGATTACATCATGTGAAGGCCAGGGTGGAGGAAGCATAAGTTGGAATCAAGATTGCCAGGAAAAATATCAATAACCTCAGGTATGCAGATGACACCACCCTTATGGCAGACAGGGAAGAGGAATTAAACAGCCCCTTGATAAAGGTGAAAGAGGAGAGTGAAAAAGCTGGCTTAAAACTCAACATTGAAAAAACTAGGATCATGGTATCCAGTCCCATCACTTTATGGCAAATAAATGAGGAAACAATGAAAACAGTGAAAGACTTTATTTTCTTGGGCTCCAAAATCACTGCAAATGTTGAGTGCAGCCATGAAATTAAAAGACGCTTGCTCCTTGGAAGAAAAGCTATGATAAACCTAGACAGCATATAAAAAGCAGAGACATTACTGTGCCAACAAAGGTCCATGTTGTGAAAGCTATGAATTTCCAGTAGTAATGTATGGATGTGAGAGTTGGACCATAAATAAGGCTGAGCACCAAAGAATTGATGGTTTTGAACTGTGGTGTTGGAGAAGACTCTTGAGAGTTCCTGGACTGCGAGGAGATCAAACTATTCAATTCTTAAGAAAATCAATCCTGAAAATTTGTTGGAGGAACTTATGTTGAGAAGGAATCTCAAATATTTTGGCCACCTGATTTGAAAGGCTGACTGATTGGAAAAGACCCTGATGCTGGGAAAGACAGATGACAGGAGGAGATGGGAACATCAGAGAACAAGATGGATGGATGGCATCATCAACTCAATGGACATGAGTTTAAGCAAACTCTGGGAGATGGTGAAGGACAGGGAAGTTTGCCGTGTTTCTGTCCATGGGATTGCAAAGCGTTGGACATGACTGAGCAACTGAACAACAAATGAATGATGACAAGGTTACTTGAGTAAGAGTAACTAGTGTCCAGTCATTGGGTCATCTTAATCACTTAATGATAATATCCTATTCTGCTGAGATAACTTTTTTGTGTGAACATTCACATGGGACACAAATATCTTTATGTTTTGTGCACATTCAGAGAAATTATTAACATAACTCTTTTACAGATTTTCTTGTCATCAATTTTCAGTCATTTTCCTTCAACAGTTTTGAACATCCCACCAAACCACTGGCCAAAGCCAACGAACTGGTATATATTCATACATCTGTCCATTTCTCCACAATAAATTGAACAAGTCGGTGCAATCGTCAAAGTTCTGCTCACTGGAATGTTTTTCCATCACCAGTGTCCTTCAGGGACGTCAAAGAGAGGAGTTTTAGTGCAACCACTATTCACTTTCTGATGCTGTCAGATTTAGGTTGCTTCCATGTCCTGGCTCTTGTAAATAGTGCAGCTACGACCACTGGGCTGCATGTATTATTTGAATTGTGATATTCCTTGGGTTTACATCCAGGAGTGGGATTGCTGGGTCAGATGGTAACTGAATATATATATATATATATATATATTTTTAAGAACCCTCCATACTGTTTTCCAGAATGGTTATCTACTTTTATATTCACAAGAATAGGGCATGAGGGTTCCCTTTTCTCCATACCCTCTCCAGCATTTATTCTTTGTAGATTGTTTGATGATGGCCACTCTGACCTGTGTGAAGTGATGCCTCATTGTATTAATATTTTTGATTTGCATTTCTCTAATAACTAGTGATGGTGAGAATCTTGTCACTTGTTTGTTGGCCATCTTGTTTGTTTGTCTTCTTCACCTAAATGTCTATTTGGACATAAATGTCTATTAGGTCTCTGCCCATCTTTGATTGGCTTGTTTGCTTTTTGATACTGTGCTGTATAAGCTGCTTGTATACTTTGGAGATTAATCCTTTGTCCATTGCTTTGTTTGCAAATATTTTCTACCATTCTGAGGGTTATCTTTTCAACTTGTTTATAGTTTACTTTGCTGTGAAAAAGCTTTTGAGTTTCATTAGACTCCATTTGTTTATTTTTGTTTTTATTTTCATGACTCTAAGAGGTGGGTCACAAAAGATCTTGCTGCAATTTATGTCACAGTTCTGCCTATGTTTTCCTCTAAGAGTTCCATTGTGCCTGACCTGACATTCAGGTTAATCTATTTTGAGTTCATTTGTGTGTATGGTATTAGGGAGTGTACTAATTTCAACGCATTGTGGTACCTGAACAGGAAGGAAGTCCAAAAGGGAGGGGGTAAATGTCCATGTATGACTGATTCATTTTACTATAGAGTAGAAACTAATACAACATTCTAAAGCAACTCTACTCCAATAAAAATTAATAAAAATACCTGAACTCTCTATAATGACTGCTTCTTATGATTTCAGAGTCTATAATGCCCTGTGGAACAACCTGAATTTTTCATTAATGTCCAAGCTCACAATGCCCAGGAGAACATCTTGCTGCTGCTGCTGCTGCTGCTGCTAAGTCGCTTCACTCGTGTCCGACTCTGTGCGACCCCATGGACTGCAGCCCACCAGGCTTCTCCGTCCATGGCATTCTCCAGGCAAGAACACTAGAGTGGGTTGTCATTTCCATCTCCAATGCGTGAAAGTGAAGTCGCTCAGTCATGTCCGGCTCTTAGCGACCCCATGGACTGCAGCCTACCAGGCTCCTCCATCCATGGGATTTTCCAGGCAACAGTACTGGAGTGGGGTGCCATTGCCTTCTCCCAGAGAACATCTTAGGTTTGTCCTAATGGGAGTCCATGGGCTCTATCAGGGAATTTTATTGACAGTTCTTAAATCACACATTTTCTGGCAAAAGCACACACATAAAACTGTTTGAATCTTGTGTTCAAAACAAATTCAAATAAAAGCATTTTCCTGAGCTTGGATAATGAAACCTCCAAAATAAATCGATGTGCAAAATATTGCTGCTGGTGTTCCTGTCAATGTAGTACTTTTACATTATTTTCTACTTTGACAAGTCAAACACTAAAAGGATCTCAACTTTGGTAGCTACAGGTAAGACAGAATTATTTCTTTTTTTAAATTTAATTTTATTTTTTAACTTTTCAATATTGTATTGGTTTTGCCATATATCAACATGAATCCATCACAGGTATACACGTGTTCCCCATCCTGAACCCTCCTCCCTCCTCCCTCCCCATACCATCCCTCTGGGTTGTCCCAGAGCACCAGCCCCAAGCATCGAGTATCATGCATCAGACCTGGACTGGGGACTCGTTTCATATATGATATTATACATGTTTCAGTGCCATTCTCCCAAATCATCCCACCCTCTCCCTCTCCCTCAAAGTTCAAAAGACTGTTCTATACATCAGTGTCTCTTTTGCTGTCTCGCATACAGGGTTATTGTTATCATCTTTCTGAATTCCATATATATGCGTTAGTATACTGAATTGGTGTTTTTCTTTCTGGCTTACTTCACTCTATATCAGATCAGATCAGATCAGTTGCTCAGTCGTGTCCGACTCTTTGCGACCCCATGAACTGCAGCACGCCAGGCCTCCCTATCCATCACCAGCTCTCGGAGGTCACTCAGACTCACATTCATGGAGTCAGTGATGCCATCCAGCCATCTCATCCTCTGTCGTCCCCTTCTCCTCCTGCCCTCAATCCCTCCCAGCATCAGCGTCTTCTCCAATGAGTCAACTCTTTGCATGAGGTGGCCAAAATACTGGAGTTTCAGCTTTAGCATCATTCCTTCCAAAGAAATCCCAGGGCTGATCTCCTTCAGAATGGACTGGTTGGATCTCCTTGCAGTCCAAGGGACTCTCAAGAGTCTTCTCCAACACCACAGTTCAAAAGCATCAATTCTTCGGCGCTCAGCCTTCTTCACAGTCCAGCTCTCACATCCATACATGACCACAGGAAAGACCATAGCCTTGACTAGGCGAACCTTTGTTGGCAAAGTAATGTCTCTGCTTTTGAATATGCTATCTAGGTTGGTCAAAACTTTCCTTCCAAGGAGTAAGCGTCTTTTAATTTCACGGCTGCAGTCACCATCTGTAGTGATTTTGGAGCCCAGAAAAATAAAGTCTGACACTGTTTCCACTGTTTCTCCATCTATTTCCCATGTAGTGATGGGACCAGATGCCATGATCTTTGTTTTTTGAATGTTGAGCTTTAAGCCAACCTTTTCACTCTCCACTTTCACTTTCATCTGGAGGCTTTTGAGTTCCTCTTCACTTTCTGCCATAAGGGTGGTATCATCTGCATATCTGAGGTTATTGATATTTCTCCCGGCAATCTTGATTCCAGCTTGGGTCTCTATATAATAGGCTCCAATTTCATCCACCTCATTAGAACTGATTCAAATGTATTCTTTTTAATGGCTGAGTAATACTCCATTGTGTATATGTACCACACTTTCTTATCCATTCATCTGCTAATGGACATCTAGTTTGCTTCCACTGGCACAAAGACAGAAATATAGATCAACGGAACAAAATAGAAAGCCCAGAGATAAATTCACGCACCTATGGACACCTTATCATTGACAAAGGAGGCAAGAATATACAATGTATTAAAGACAATCTCTTTAACAAGTGGTGCTGGGAAAACTGGTCAACCACTGGTAAAAGAATGAAACTAGAATACTTTCTAACACCATACACAAAAATAAACTCAAAATGGATTAAAGATCTAAACGTAAGACCAGAAACTATAAAACTCCTAGAGGAAAACATAGGCAAAACACTCTCTGACATACATCACAGCAGGATCCTCTATGACCCACCTCCCAGAATACTGGGGAAAAAAGCAAAAATAAACAAATGGGATTTAATTAAAATTAAAAAGCTTCTGCACAACTAAGGAAACTATAAGCAAGATGAAAAGACAGCCTTCAGAATAGGAGAAAACAATAGCAAATGAAGCAACTGACAAACAACTAATCTCAAAAATATACAAGCAACTCTTACAGCTCAATTCCAGAAAAATAAATGACCCAATAAAAAAATGGGTCAAAACACTAAATAGACAGAATGATTTCTATAACATCTATTTTTAAAACTAATGTTAAAATACTGTTAAATTTTATACTAATCTGATTTGGTTTACAAAATACCAACATAGACAGTTGAAAATGGAAAACAAATACTGAATAATCTATTTTATTATTATAAATAAAATCTAGATGAGCAAAATAGATCTAAGACTATATTGTATTCTTTAATTATACATAATTATATGATTAGAATAATTATAATTATTCCATAGGATATGTTTTGGAGAACTAGAACACTAAACAAATAAATGTGAGTTTACAGAGTTACACCATAATGCTTCCTCTGTAAGAAATCCTTCTGATAATTTTGCTCAAAATATATATTCCATTAACTTAACTACATTCTCTGATTTTTAAGTTAAATCACTGAAATAGTAAACTCTCTCTCCTTTAACCCAATTCTGACAGCAATTTCTTTGGAAATTAAAATAATTTCATTGAAATATAATTTCATACATATATATGAAATTGATTGTATACATATATATATACACACAAAGATTGTAGGTATGTGTGTGTATGTATGTGTGTGTGTGCGTGTGTATATATATATATACATATATTTGTGTGCATGTATATGTATCAGATCAGATCAGATCAGATCAGTCACTCAGTCGTGTCCGACTCTTTGCGACCCCATGAACCGCAGCACGCCAGGCCTCCCTGTCCATCACCAACTCCCAGAGGTCACTCAGACTCACATCCATCGAGTCAGTGATGCCATCCAGCCATCTCATCCTCTGTCGTCCCCTTCTCCTCCTGCCCCCAACCCCTCCCAGCATCAGAGTCTTCTCCAATGAGTCAACTCTTTGCATGAGGTGCCCAAAATACTGGAGTTTCAGCTTTAGCATCATTCCTTCCAAAGAAATCCCAGGGCTGATCTACTTCAGAATGGACTGGTTGGATCTCCTTGCAGTCCAAGGGACTCTCAAGAGTCTTCTCCAACACCGCAGTTCAAAAGCATCAATTCTTCGGCGCTCAGCCTTCTTCACAGTCCAGCTCTCACATCCATACATGACCACAGGAAAGACCATAGCCTTGACTAGGCGAACCTTTGTTGGCAAAGTAATGTCTCTGCTTTTGAATATGCTATCTAGGTTGGTCATAACTTTCCTTCCGAGGAGTAAGCGTCTTTTAATTTCACGGCTGCAGTCACCATCTGCAGTGATTTTGGAGCCCAGAAAAAGAAAGTCTGACAGTGTTTCCACTGTTTCTCCATTTATTTCCCATGAAGTGATGGGACCAGATGCCATGATCTTCGTTTTCTGAATGTTGAGCTTTAAGCCAACCTTTTCACTCTCCACTTTCACTTTCATCAAGAGGTTTTTGAGTTCCTCTTCACTTTCTGCCATAAGGGTGGTATCATCTGCATATCTGAGGTTATTGATATTTCTCCCAGCAATCTTGATTCCAGCTTGTGTTTCTTCCAGTCCAGCATTTCTCATGATGTACTCTGCATATAAGTTAAATAAACATGGTGACAATATATAGCTTCCAGATTAGTACTTCTGACACCAGGCTACATCCCCTGAAGTCTACTTTATTCAACCAGTTATTTAACTTTAAAATAACTGAGGATGCTTCTCTATGTTTTAAAAATTTTCAGTTTGTCTATTCCTTAAAGAATAAAATTCAATAAAGTTTCATTAGTACTCATTTTATAATCAGGCCCTTTTAACATCTTAATTTTGACACTATATCCATGCCCTAAACACGTTTCTTCCATCTTGTTTAATAATCCCCCATAAATTTTATCATGTTCAGAATGTCTTTCTCTTCTTCTATGTCCATTCATACCTATACATATTTTGAAATGAAATAATCACATTATTCCAATAAAATGATTTCTGCAAATACTTTTCAAGTATTTGGTAAGAGTAAATAAAATAAAGGGTATTCAGGCTTGGTAAATGGCTCTATTCAAAGCTCAACATTCAGAAAACGAAGATCATGGCATCTGGTCCTATCACTTCATGGGAAATAGATGGGGAAACAGTGGCTGACTTTATTTTTTTGGGCTCCAAAATCACTGCAGATGGTGACTGCAGCCATGAAATTAAAAGACACTTACTCCTTGGAAGGAAAGTTATGACCAACCTAGATAGCATATTAAAAAGCGGAGACATCACTTTGTTAACAAAGGTCCATCTAGTCAAGGCTATGGTTTTTCCAGTGGTCATGTATAGATGTGAGAGTTGGACTGTGAAGAAAGCTGAGCACCAAAAAATTGATTCTTTTGAACTGTGGTGTTGGAGAAGACTCTTGAGAGTCCCTTGGACTGCAACGAAATCCAAACAGTCCATACTAAAGGACATCAGCCCTGAGTGTTCTTTGGAAGGAATGATGCTAAAGCTGAAACTCCAGTACTTTGGGCACCTCATGCGAAGAGTTGACTCATTGGAAAAGACTCTGATGCTGGGAGGGATTAGGGACAGGAGGAGGAGGGGACGACAGAGGATGAGATGGCTGGATGGCATCACCAACTCAATGGACCCGAGTCTGAATGACCTCCGGGAGTTGGTGATGGACAGGGAGGCCTGGTGCGCTGCAATTCATGGGGTCGCAAAGAGTCGGACACGACTGAGTGACTGAACTGAACTGAACTGAACCAAATTTCCTTTTTAAAATTCTTGAGAAATGTTTTGTCCATTTACCGCATTGTATTTCAGATGCAATCTATTAATGATATGAAAACAAAAAATGCAACAGAGCTGACAGAGTTCATTGTCACAGGACTTACACGTCAACCAGAGTGGCAAGTGCCCCTGTTTCTGTTGTTGATAATATACCTCATCAGCATCGTGGGAAACCTTGGTCTAATTGCTCTCATCTGCAATGACCCTAAACTTCACATGCCCATGTACTTATTCCTAGGGAACCTGGCATTTGTGGATACTTGGTTATCCTCCACAGTGACCCCCAAGATACTGCTCAACTTCTTTGCCATGAGCAAAATGATCTCTCTTCTTGAATGTAAGATATAGTTTTTTTTCCTTTGTAATCTGTATAACTATGGAATGTGTTCTGTTGGCAACTATGGCATATGATCGTTATGTGGCCATATGCAAACCACTAATTTATCCAATGATCATGACCAACAGACTATTCATTTGGCTGTCAGTTTTGTCATATTTTGTGGCCTCCTTCATGTCATACTTCGTAATTTTTTTTTTTTTATCAAATTAACCTTCTACAGTTCCAACACAGTACATCACTTTTACTGTGACATTATACCACTGTTTAAGATTTCTTGTACTGACCCTTCCATTAACGTTCTGATAGTATTCATTTTTGTTGGGTCAATACAGCCATTCACCATTTCCATTGTTCTTATCTCTTATGCTCTAGTTCTCTGTAAAGTTTTGAAAAAGAAGTCTTTACAAGGCATAAGGAAAGCCTTCTCCACCTGTGGAGCCACCTCCTATCTGTCTCTTTATACTATGGGACTCTTCTCTTCATGTATGTGCTCCCTGGATCTTTACAAGAAAATGATCAAGATATGATGGACTGCCTATTTTACACTGTCATCATTCCTTTCTTAAATCCAATTATCTAAAGCCTCAGAAATAAGAAAATCATAAGTTCACTGGCAAAAATGTTGAACAGAAATGCTTAAAACTCATATCAATATCCATCCTCTTGTTAAAATAGTCGTATAATTGTGGAGATCTGATGTTGCTATTTGTAGTTTTGTGTATAAATTTGTTCCTCTTATAACTATCCTAGAATTTTAATGACTCACTAAGGTGGGATTTCTGGAGAAGGCAATGGCACCCCACTCCAGTACTCTTGCCTGGAAAATCCCATGGACGGAGAAGCCTGGTAGGCTGCAGTCCATGGGGTCGCGAAGAGTCAGACACGACTGAGTGACTTCACTTTCACCTTTCACTTTCATGCATTGGAGAAGGAAATGGCAACCCACTAAAGTGTTCTTGCCTGGAGAATCTCAGGGACGGGGGAGCCTGGTGGGCTGCTGTCTATGGGGTCGCACAGAGTCGGACACTACTGAAGCAACTTAGCAGCAGCAGCAGCAACAGCAAGGTGGGATTTCTAGTAAACATCTTAAAATATGTGGATATGTAACTCAAAACCAAGAATAAAGATAAATTTTAATCAAGTGTTCATGTAATATTAGAATAAAGAGAGAAATTAACATAGTTCACATATATTCTCAGTGTGGCTTCATAAATGCATTAAGCAATACAATAGTATAATCACTGAAGAAAATGGAATATAATGTCTTTGATAGCAAAAACTCTGTGTAGTCTAGAGACTTAGATTACATTTAATTCTATAGTAAAGTTAGGATTGTTTTGAGTGAATGGAGAACAATTGCAGGAATTTATGTCTATAAATAATTGAGAGAGAATTGAAATGAATACTTTAAATGAAGTAAAATTGCAAGGCTTATTATCAATCTTGTGTTGAGCTCATGGAGATTACTAGGCCTACAATGGCTACTGAATGCCAAATGACCTTCCTGTTGTTGTTCAGTTGATCAGTCGTATCCAACTCTTTGAGACCCCACGGACTGCAGCACACCAGGCTTAGGTTTCTTTCATGGCAATTGCAAGTATCATATACCTAAAGTGATTAATCTTGCTCTACTTAGCAGGAGGATTATCTCCTGTTATATATTAGGAGAAATTCTTTAGGTAGATGTTTGTATTAACAATTAAACAGTATAAGTAAAAATATCATTATTACATATATCCAAAAGTGAAGGTCACAAGATTTGATCAAGTCATTTATCTTGTTTTTGTTCCCTAAGGGACATCCCCAAGCCTCAGAAATGGAGTTAATAAATCACAGTCCAGATACTTTTATTATTTTTCACTATAGGATCCATGTTATTGCATATTGCCCTGGATTGTTATTTTTTGTTGCTGTATAATATTCCCATTGCTCTGATTATTTTTTTCTGTAAGTTATCTAAATTTCTGTTTGTTCACAAACTGTTATGACTCAAAGCCTATATTTCTAATATAGGCAACTGGTGTATATTTCTATGATAACCACAAAAGTTTGATTCTATAACTGGCCTTTTGTTTGAATGAAAAGGTTGAGCACAATGTATCACCTGGCAAGTTCTTCTTTAGGTTGAGTAGGTATGAAATAGTCACTGGAGGCCTGTGAGATGTCAGACTTCCTATGGAGCCTTCTCTTGAATATGTCTAATCTATAGATTCTAGTGCTCTGATGTATGTTTCAGAAAAATTTATGCCATACTAATTTATGCCTTTCAAAATTCACTAAAATCTCTTCACTGATGTGTTCCTATTTTTATTTCTGTTAAAGTATTTTTTTTTCCTTTTTGTATATCATATAAATCATTGCAGTGGAATGTTGGAAAAGATGTAAAATATAAACTCTTACAAAGCTTACATTTTAGAAGTATTGTCCAGATATCTTTAAAAAAAGAAACTATGAAATGACATATGTTTTATTTAATGTTCAGATCAGATCAGATCAGTCGCTCAGTCGTGTCCGACTCTTTGCGACCCCATGAACCGCAGCATGCCAGGCCTCCCTGTCCATCACCAGCTCCCGGAGGTCACCCAGACTCATACCCATCGAGTCAGTGATGCCATCCAGCCATCTCATCCTCTGTCGTCCCCTTCTCCTCCTGCCCTCAATCCCTCCCAGCATCAGAGTCTTCTCCAATGAGTCAACTCTTCGCATGAGGTGGCCAAAATACTGGAGTTTCAGCTTTAGCATCATTCCTTCTAAAGAAATTCCAGGATTGATCTCCTTCAGAATGGACTGGTTGGATCTTCTTGCAGTCCAAGGGACTCTCAAGAGTCTTCTCCAACACCACACTTCAAAAGCATCAATTCTTCGGCACTCAGCCTTCTTTACAGTCCACCTCTCACATCCATACATGACCACAGGAAAGACCATAGCCTTGACTAGGCGAATATTTGTTGGTAAAGTAATGTCTCTGCTTTTGAATATGCTATCTAGGTTGGTCATAACTTTCCTTCCAAGGAGTAAGTGTCTTTTAATTTCATGGCTGCAGTCACCATCTGCAGTGATTTTGGAGCCCAGAAAACAAAGTCTGACACTGTTTCCACTGTTTCCCCATCTATTTCCCATGAAGTGATGGGACCAGATGCCATGATCTTCGTTTTCTGAATGTTGAGCTTTAAGCCAACCTTTTCACTCTCCACTTTCACTTTCATCAAGAGGCTTTTTAGCCCCTCTTCACTTTCTGCCATAAGAGTCGTGTCATCTGCATATCTGAGGTTATTGATATTTCTCCCAGCAATCTTGATTCCAACTTGTGTTTCTTCCAGTCCAGCATTTCTCAGGATGTACTCTGCATATAAGTTAAATAAACATGGTGACAATATGCAGCCTTGACGTACTCCTTTTCCTATTTGGAACCAGTCTGTTGTTCCATGACCAGTTCTAACTGTTGCTTCCTGACCTGCATACAGATTTCTTAAGAGGCAGATCAGGTGGTCTGGTATTCCCATCTCTTTCAGAATTTTCCATAGTTTCTTGTGATCCACACAGTCAAAGGCTTTGGCATAGTCAATAAAGCAGAAATAGATGTTTTTCTGGAACTCTCTTGCTTTTTCCATGATCCAGTGGATGTTGGCAATTTGATCTCTGGTTCCTCTGCCTTTTCTAAAACCAGCTTGAACATCAGGAAGTTCACGGTTCACATATTGCTGAAGCCTGGCTTGGAGAATTTTGAGCATTACTTTACTAGTGTGTGAGATGAGTGCAATTGTGCAGTAGTTTGAGCATTCTTTGGCATTGCCTTTCTTTGGGATTGGGATGAAAACTGACCTTTTCCAATCTTGTGGCCACTGCTGAGTTTTCGAAATTTGCTGGCATATTGAGTGCAGCACTTTCACAGCATCATCTTTCAGGACTTGGAATAGCTCCACTGGAATTCCATCACCTCCACTAGCTTTGTTCGTAGTGATGCTTTCTAAGGCCCATTTGACTTCACATTCCAAGATGTCTGGCTCTACTAGACCATTCAGGTATGACCTAAATCAAATCCCTTATGATTATACAGTGGAAGTGAGAAATAGATTTAAGGGCCTAGATCTGATAGGTAGAGTGCCTGATGAACTATGGAATGAGGTTCGTGACATTGTACAGGAGACAGGGATCAAGACCATCCCCATGGAAAAGAAATGCAAAAAAGCAAAATGGCTGTCTGGGGAGGCCTTACAAATAGCTGTGAAAAGAAGAGAAGTGAAAAGCAAAGGAGAAAAGGAAAGATATAAACATCTGAATGCAGAGTTCCAAAGAATAGCAAGAAGAGATAAGAAAGCCTTCTTCAGTGATCAATGCAAAGAAATAGAGGAAAACAACAGAATGGGAAAGACTAGGGATCTCTTCAAGAAAATCAGAGATACCAAAGGAACATTTTATGCAAAGATGGGCACGATAAAGGACAGAGATGGTGTGAACCTAACAGAAGCAGAAGATATTAAGAAGAGGTGGCAAGAATACACAGAAGAACTGTACAAAAAAGAGTTTCAAGACCCAGATAATCATGATGATGTGATCACTGACCTAGAGCCAGACATCTTGGGATGTGAAGTCAAATGGGCCTTAGAAAGCATCACTATGAACAAAGCTAGTGGAAAAGCCATAGCTTTGACTATATGGACCCTTGTTGGCAAACAGTTATCTTTGTTTTTTAATAAGATGCCTATATTTGTCATGGCTTTCCTTCCAAAGAGTAAGCATCTTTTAATTTCATGGCTGCAATAAACATTCTCAGTGATTCTGGAGCCCAAGAAAATAAAATCTGTCACTGCTTCCACTTTTTTCCCTTCTATTGTCCATGATGGGATGGGATGGGATGCCATGATCTCAGTTTTATTAATCTTGAGTTTCAGGCCTTCTCTATCACCTACTTCACCCTCATCAGGAGGCTCTTCAGTTCCTCTTTGCACTTTCTGCCATTAGAGTGGTGTCATCCATATATCTGAGGTTGCTGATATTTCTCCTGGCAGTCTTGATTCCAGCTTGTGAGTCATCCAGTCCAGCGTTTCTCATGATGTACTCCACATATAAGTTAAATAAGCAGGGTGACAGTATACAGCTTTGACATACTCCTTTTCCATTAGGAACCAGTCCATTGTTTCATGTCCAGTCCTAACTGCTGCTTCTTGATATGCATACAGGTTTCTCAGAAGATATGTAAGATAATCTGATGTTCCCACCTTTTTCAGAATTTTCCACAGTTTGTTGTGACCCACACAGTCAAAGGCTTTAGTGTAGTCAATGAAACAGATGTTTTTCTGGAATTCCCTTGCTTTCTCTATGATCCAACAAATGTTGACAATTTGACCTCTGCTTCCTCTGCTTTTCTAAACCCAGCTTGTATATTTGGAAGTTCTCACTTCATATACTGCTGATGGATTCACACATAGCTTGAAGGATTTGAGCATAACCTTGCTAACATGTGAAATGAATGCACTTGTATGATAGTTTGTACATTCTTTGACATTCCTTCTTTGGGATTGACTGCCCAAGTACTGCATTTCAGACTCTTTTGTTGACTGTGAGGGCTACTCCCTTTCTTCCAAGGGGTTTTTGCCCGCAGTAGTAGATATAATGGTGATCTTAATTATATTTGCCCAGTCTCTTCCATTTTAGTTCACTGATTCCTAAGATGTTGATGTTAACTTTTGCCATCTCCTATTTGACCACATCCAATTTACCTGGATTCTTGGACCTAATATTCCAGGTTCCTATGCAATGCTGTTCTTTATAGCATCAGACTTTACTTTCACCACCAGACACTGGACACATCCACAACTGAGTGTCATTTCCACTTTGATCCAGCCTCTTCATTTTTTCTGGAGCTGTTGGTAATTGTCCTCCACTCTTCCCCAGTAGCATATTGAACACCTTCTGAGCTTGGGGAGAGTGTCATCTTTGTCACCCCCCAAAATATCATATCATTTTTCCTTTTCATACTGTTCATGGGGTTCTTGTAGCAAGAAATCTGGAGTGGTTTGCCAGTCTCTCCTCCAGTGAACAATGTTTTGTGAGAACTCTCTGCTATAATCCGTCCATCCTGGGTGGCCCTGCATGGCACTGCTCATAGCTTCATTGAGTTTCCACAGCCTCTTTGCCATGGCAAGGCTGTGATCCATGAAGCAGAGCAAATCCTATCTGAGAAACAGTACTATGTATTAGATGTAGATTCAAAAAATATACATCCTTCTGAACTTTGAACTTTCTGGTATTATCATACAGGAAATTTTGTAACTTAGTTCTAAAAGTCCATTGTATCTTTCACTTAAATTAGCTGCTTCAGAATTTTAGGGAACAGGATAAGACAAGTGAATTTAATAATAATGGGGCCATTATGACATTTCATTTGCTATGAAATAAATTCCTTAATAAGCGGCAATGGAATGTGGAATGACAGTATGGAATGAAATGTACCATGACAGTGGATAAGGAATCCTGTAAGTCTACAGATGGTTGTTTCAGCAGAAGCACTGCCTGTAGGGGAGGCAAATCTGTTATCTAGAGTAAATATCTATTCTAGTAAGAACAAAACACCAACCCTTTCTTTCTTGATGGAAAACCATCAAAGTAATCAATGTACCACCATGTAGCTGGCTAACCATCCCCATTAATGGTGAAATATTGGGGACTCAATGCTGGACTTTGTACTGGCAAATGGAGCACTCTGACATGACCTTAGGCAAGCTGTCCAAGTTAAGTGGAAGTTAATGATGTAGGGCTCACGCGTAACCTTTGTCTTGTCATCATTTTGCCTTTTTCATGAGTCTATCTGGTGATGACAGGTGTGGCTGGAGAAAGAGGTTTACTAGTGACCATAGACTGGTTTTCAGTACAAGATTTCTTAAAAGTACATTACTCTATATTCCTGGAGTCTTGTGCAGGTTACCAGATTAGACCAGTTCATTTGTCTTATTTTAATTCCTCTGAAGCATTCTCAGTTCTAGGAAAATGGAGTGGATTTATCACATTCAAGTTGCTTTTAATCTTCTCCCTAAAAATTCATTTTAATTGTATATGTCTGTAGTTTGTTGATTATTATTGGTATACAATGTTTCCATTGTTCAGATGGTTTCCTGTCAATTATGTGGATTTTTGCTTCTTCATAACTGTAGTGACCCAAAGACTAACTGAAAGTGCAGGCTACATGTGTGCATTTTCTTCTCCTGCCATTTAGGACATTTCCTAATGGATTTTTCTTTGAATAAGAAGTCTGATGTCAAGTTATCAGTATATGAGTGGGCTGTTTAACCTATCAAGTCTTAATTTAGCTTGGTGAGTACAGAACATACAGTTGGAGGCTTTCAAGAAACTCAGACCTCCTTATAGACTTCTCCTACAGATGTTTGGTCTACAGACTCCTCTGCTCTGTTCTGACCTTTAGTACAATTCAAATTGCTTTATGCCTTCCAAAATCACTGCAGATGGTGACTGCAGCCATGAAATTAAAAGACGCTTACTCCTTGGAAGGAAAGTTATGATCAACCTAGATAGCATATTCAAAAGCAGAGACATCACTTTGCCAACAAAGATTCGCCTAGTCAAGGCTATGGTCTTTCCTGTGGTCATGTATGGATGTGAGAGCTGGACCGTGAAGAAGGCTGAGCGCCGAAGAATTGATGCTTTTGAATTGTGGTGTTGGAGAAGACTCTTGAGAGTCCCTTGGACTGCAAGGAGATCCAACCAGTCCATTCTGAAGTAGATCAGCCCTGGGATTTCTTTGGAAGGAATGATGCTAAAGCTGAAACTCCAGTATTTTGGCCACCTCATGCGAAGAGTTGACTCATTGGAGAAGACTCTGATGCTGGGAGGGATTGAGGGCAGGAGGAGAAGGGGACGACAGAGGATGAGATGGCTGGATGGCATCACTGACTCAATGAATGTGAATCTGAGTGACCTCCGAGAGCTGGTGATGGACAGGGAGGCCTGGCGTGCTGCGGTTCATGGGGTCGCAAAGAGTCGGACACGACTGAGCGACTGATCTGATCTGATCTGATGCCTTCCAGAAATTATCAAAATATATAGTCAAATGATGTGATTCCACTCACCTTCTGTTACAGATTTATTAATTTAGTACATTATTTTTCATTAGAGTGGCACATTAGGAAAGAGGTAAAATATACACTTTTGAAAAATCCAGATTTTTAGAAAACATATTTCACATTTAAAGAATATATATTCTACATTTAGAGAATATGATTCCTTTAAAAAGATACTTTGAAAATCAATCTGTATTGTTTAACAGTTATTTAGGTGTTTGGCATGATACCATTTTACTAAATTCAGCAAGTTGCCTGGAACACTGCTGGAGACTGAGGACAGCAAGTGTCGTAATTCAAAAAGAAGGCCTGAGACAGGAGGACCAATGCTATATTCCTGTCTGAGTACAAAGTCTTGAGATTCAGGATCACCTAGAGCACCTAAAGATCAGCCTCAACCAGAAACTGAGTTCTGGTTGAAACTCAGAAACTGAATTCAACCTTCCTCTGCCTTGCTGTTACATTCAGACCCAGGCAGACTGGATGATGCCCAGGTACATTGGGAGGATCATGTGCTTTACTCAGGCCACCACTTCCACACAAGCACTTCTGGAAGCAGTCTCACAGACACACTCCAAAATAATGTTTAATCAGATAAATGGACAGCCCACATCCCAGCCAAGTTGGCACATAAAACTAACCTTAAAATCTATCCATAATCACCATGGCACCCATACATATATCCTAAAGACATATGTTACCTCCACATATAAAAAGAATAAAGTTATATTACACCTAACAGAACACACCCATTTGTGGATAATGGAAAAGGTACTATCTCCTTCCCCAGAAAAGTAGGTAAATTCTTTGAGTGATATTTATTTCTCTCCATGATATATGGTAACTTAAATACTATAATGGCAAATGAACAACCCTCAACCTCTATATTATACAGTCAGGATATCCTATGCACATGCCAAGGAAAGAAGACTGGAAAGAAAACTAAAACATTTGCTCTACACATACACAAATGTATCCACATCACACTAAGAAGGAAATCTCTTGGCAATTACAGTCCTCATATCTGTAACAGCTCACATGATTGTAGCCGATATTTATTTTGTAGCTGATATTTTAACTGAATTATTTCTCTACATATTCTATATTCCGATTGGCTTCAGGAAGGCTCTCAGGTGAACACTGTTCTTCACCCAGTAGGGTAAACCAAGCTTTCATTCCTGAAGAGTCTGAGCCATTAGAACTACTGTCTGACTTGTTTGTTGAAGTTTTTCAATGACCTTAATTATGGGAATGAAAACACCAAGAGACTAGAGAATCTTCTCTACTCCGGACACTCTTTTCCTTGCTCCCTTTGTAGAATAATCTAACTGCATCATGGTAGCTGCCATCAATCACCTCGGCCACCACAGAATTTCTTGTCTGCTGATTCAGAGGAATGCAGACCCAAAGGTACTGAGTGCCAATCTACTTTCAGCTCAGTGGAATCACAGTTTTGTGTCCTGGTAGAAACATTCCTCCCTCCATAAGAGTCTAAGGCCAGAAGGACAGAAAAACACAGAAACAATAAATGAATGTTCTGTAGGGGTTCTTAGAGTTAATAGTGATTGGTGCCACTCCCATTTTCACTCTTTGATTCCTAGACCCATTAATCTGCTATGGGTGAAACAGTATTATATACTGGTGGTTGGTTCAGAGATTCACCATTCTATCAAACTGTATGCTTCAGAATGATGGGGGATAGAGTAAGACCAGTGATTTCCACAAGCATGGGCACACTGCCACACTTACTTTTGCTCTGAAGTGAATTCCTTGACCAGAATCAGTGTTGTTAAGAATACTGTGACAGAGCTTCCCTGGTGGCTGAGTGGTAAAGAATCCATCTGCCAATGCAGGAGACATGGGTTTGACCCCTGGTCTGGAAAGATCTCACGTGCCTTGGAGCAACTAAGCCCATGTACCACAACTGAAGCCTGCACACCCAAGAACCCATGCTCTGGAACAAGAGAAACCACCACAATGAGAAATCTGCACACCAAAACACTAGAGTAGACCCTGCTCTCCACAACTAGAGAAAAGCCCGCACAGCAACGAAGACCCAGTACAGCCAAAAATAAAATAAATGAATAAGTAAGTAAAATTATAAGAAAAGACTACCATGACAGTGGATAAGTGAAATTGTTAGTTTCTCAGTCATGTCTGACTCTTTGCAACCCCATGGACAGTAGTGTGGCAAGCTCCTCTGTCCATGGAATTCTCCAGGAAAGAATACTGGAGTAGGTAGCTATTCCTTTCTCCAAGGAATAGGTTGGAGATCAATTTGGGTTACAACACTGCAGACAGATTCTTTACCGTTTGAACAAGACTACACCCAAGAAATATACAAAAAAAAAAAAAAAAAAAGGTGTAAATGACCCTGATAACCACAATGGTGTGGTTATTCACTTAGAACCAGACATCCTGGAGTGTGAAGTCAGGTGGGCCTTAGGAAGCATTATTTTGAGCAAAGCTACTGGAGGTGATGGAATTCTAGCTGAGCTATTTCAAATTCTAAAAGATGATGCTGTTAAAGAGTTTCACTCAATATGTCAACAAATTTGGAAAACTCAGAAGTGGCCACAGGACTGGAAAAAGTCAATTTTCATTCCAATTTCAAAGAAAGCCAATGTCAAAGAATGTTCAAACTACCCCACAATTGCCCTCGTTTCACATGCTAGCAAACTAATGCTCAAAATCCTTCAAGCTAGGCTTCAACAGTGTGTGAACCAAGAAATTCCCTATGTACAAGCTGGATTTAGGAAAGGCAGAGGAACCAGAGCTCAAACTGACAACATTCACTGGATCATAAAAAAGCAAGGGAATTCCAAAAATATCTACTTCTGCTTCATTGATTACACTAAAGTCTTTGATTGTGTGGATCACAGCAAACTGTGGAAACTTCTTAAAGAGATGGGAATGCCTGACTACTTTACCTTCCTTCTGAGAAACCTGTATGCAGGTCAAGAAGCACAGTTAGAACCAGTCA
>CAKXYN010000700.1:0-25067 GCA_935064755.1 Tragelaphus eurycerus | reverse complement strand
CTGCCCTCAATCCTCCCAGCATCAGAGTCTTCTCCAATGAGTCAACTCTTCGCATGAGGTGGCCAAAATACTGGAGTTTCAGCTTTAGCATCATTCCTTCTAAAGAAATTCCAGGATTGATCTCCTTCAGAATGGACTGGCTGGATCTTCTTGCAGTCCTAGGGACTCTCAAGAGTCTTCTCAAACACCACAGTTCAAAAGCATCAATTCTTCGGCGCTCAGCCTTCTTCACAGTCCAGCTCTCACATCCATACATGACCACAGGAAAGACCATAGCCTTGACTAGGCGAACCTTTGTTGGCAAAGTAATGTCTCTGCTTTTGAATATGCTATCTACGTTGGTCATAACTTTCCTTCCAAGGAGTAAGCGTCTTTTAATTTCATGGCTGCAGTCACCATCTGCAGTGATCTTGCAGCCCAGAAAAACAAAGTCTGACACTGTTTCCACTGTTTCCCCATCTATTTCCCATGCAGTGATGGGACCAGATGCCATGATCTTCGTTTTCTGAATGTTGAGCTTTAAGCCAACCTTTTCACTCTCCACTTTCACTTTCATCAAGAGGCTTTGAGTTCCTCTTCATCTTTATGAGCTGTTCTTTGGTTTATCTGATTTTTTTTGGTTATTTTTATTTCACCTTTATTCTTTTTTACTTCTTTTTTTTTCAGTCCATTATTTCTATTTATGTTCTATACATATAGTTAAATATACATGGTGAATGTATGCCCTTTATTTACTTCTTTATTTTTTTGCACTCTGTTTTTTTTTCAACCCTTTTTTCTCTATCTTTCTTACAGACCTACATATATTTTTTAGAGGCAGTTCGGGTTGTCTGTTTTTTACATCTTTTTCAACATTTTACAGTGTTTTATTGTTCTAAACACTCTAAGATTTTGTATAATACAGATAGAGAAATTATTGTTTTTCTTTTAGTTTTTTTCTTTTTTCATTATTATGCTGGGGATTTTAATTTTGTTTTCTCTTTCTTTTCCTTTTCGAAAACCAGCTTAAACAAGAAGGACGTTATACATATATTTATGGCGTAGGCTTGGTTGGATTATGTTTAACTTTATTTTATTGGGTGTGAGATGAGTGTAAATGTTCGGTAGTTTGAGCACTCCTTGGCATTGCCTTTCTTTGGGATTGGGATGAAAACTGACCTTTTCCAATCTTGTGGCCACTGCTGAGTTTTCCAAATTTGCTGGCATATTGAGTGTAGCACTTTCACAGCAGCATCATTCAGGACTTGTAATAGCTCCACTGGAATTCCATCACCTCCACTAGCTTTGTTCTAAGTGCCAAATTATTTATATATATATATATATATATATATATATATATATATATATAGAATGAAACTAGCAGTGAGCAAAGAGGTGCAGAATTAGGCAAAATATTTTTTTTTTTCCTATTCATCTAAATAGAAGGAAGAAGGAAATGGGATCTGACTGAGGGAAATATGACAACTCTGAAAACAACTGAAGCTTAAGATTCTCATTTGTACATATGATTTTGAGAGGAAGAGACAGTAATTTGAGAAAACACTGCACTACTATGATTGAAAAGAGTTTTATGCTCTTCTAGACTCTGAACAGAATAAACCCAAAAGTACAATAATCTCCATTGCTGAGGTTAAAATTTGCAAACCAAACAAAACAATACAATATCACGTGTTAAAATAAAAAATGCTGAACAAGTTGATGCAAGTTGGACTCTGATAGTTTTAACAACAAATGCAAATGTATGTAAATACAGTAAACCAAGTATTTTAAATAATTTTGATTCCAGAGGGTGGTAAACAGAATCATGTCTGCCTAAAGATATCCATTTTAAAGTCTCTGAAACCTGTGATAGGTTACTAACATGGCAAAAGGGACTTAACAGAATAATTAAATTTATGGATCTTAAAATAGGAGATTACCATTATTATACAATTTGGCCCAATGTAGTCACATGAGTCCTTAAAAGCATAGAACTTTCTCCAGAAAAGCATTGAGAAGTGGCAGAAGGTAAAGTCACATAAATTCCAAATATAAGCAGATGCAACGTATTGCTGCTGACTCTGAAATGTTACATAGAGGAACCAGAGACAAGACTCTAGGAGTTAAGAGTGGCTAAGGTGGGTAGGAAGCAGGCACTTAAGTCCTACAATGGATTTAAATAATCCCAGCATCCTGAAAGGGTTTGGGACTGGATTCTTCCCTAGACTTTCCAGTAAAAAAAAAAAAAAAAAAATAGAAAATAAGGAAAGTAGGCTGTCTATATTTTTATTTCAGTCTTCTAGAATATATTGCAGAAGAATAAGCTGAGTCTCAATGTGCCTAATGTGTGTGTGTGTGTTTACTGGAAATTCTAGGGAAGAATCCAGTCCCAAACCCTTTTAGGACAGAAAGGTTAATTTCAGGATAAAAAGGAAAAATTTCACATAAATTATGAAATTTAGTTCAAAGGCAATTACCTTAACATGAATAACTGGAGCTGGAAGATAAAAATGACTCCATTTTTCTTAGATAACCTTAACTAGAAGTTATGGCAGTAGGTCTCAAACAAGATTACTGTGAGTATATATTAAGACTTACATGACAGACCCAAATCAAGATGGCAGAGTAGGACAAAAGTCACATCCCCCCAACAAAGACACCAAAATATATATCCACCTGTGGGTCAATTTTTCACCAAAAACTAAGTGGAGAGAAACAGAAAGGCTCAGTACGACCAAGGCTGTAAGTAAGATACATGGAAATTGAGGTGGAACGGAAAATAAGTGATCAGGTCAGGACATGTGCCCTGGGAGAGGTCTCAGAGGAAAGGGGGATTACATTAGGGGAGAACCACCTTGGGGGGGGGGGAGTGAGCTGTTCAAGCCACAGATTAGGTAGCTCAGCTCTGGGGTCTAATGGGAAGATGAGCCCCTTTGGCTGGTTGGAGGGCTATTGAGGCTAATAGAAAGGCTGTAGAAAGTGTGGACTAGGCTTATGAGGAACACACAAATGTTTGCTGGATCCTGAATCAGGGTTAAAGGGTGGAATGAAATCACATGGTTGTCTGACTGCTTGCTGTCCAGACAGAGCCCACAAATTATCTCCATGCACACCTCAGCTTGAGTGAAGCAAACACTCCTGAACCACTTACTTCTCATCTCAGCTCCACACAATAGTGAGGACTACCATGACCCAGGACAAAGCTTGACCATGAGATGCTGTGGCAGCTCATACCCAAGGGGTATCTGAGCAGGAATAGAGAAGCCATTCCTAGTGATTGCTTTGTATCCCAGAGGCAGACCAGGTCTCTGACCGTGATCAGACCACCAAACCCTATGTGCAGACCTTCACTGAATATCCAAGCCAGCCACCCTTACTCCAGCGTTGCTCCCCTCTGAGGTTGAGGATCCTAGGAGCAGAATAATGAAGAGCACATGTTTAAAGAGAACTGAGTCAGCTGAGATCTTACCCTTAAGGCTTCTGCTCGAGCAGTTTGAGACAATTGCTCCTGACTGGGTAATTATGGCCATTGGGCATGGAGGAAGCCCTGCCTCCAACCTGGCTCCAAACCTAGTCCCTCCACCTCTAGCAGCACCTCCTACCAAGGTGACAGATGCCAGAAAACACTGAGAGAAGACATGGCGTGTGCTCATATTGAATCCAGCTCTCCCACTAGAGCCTCTGGGCACACAGACAATGTATAGGGATGCTCCCACTTAAGGGTGCCTCTTCAAGACTGTCATAGGTAACTGTTTCACCTAATTTCATAAAAATAGAAAAAAAAGATGAGCAACATGAGAAGACAGAAGAATGTGTCTCAATTGAAGAGCAAGAGAAAACCCTTTACATAACAAATAGTGAAATAGAAATAAGCATTTTACTAGGTAAATAAGTCAAAACATTATTAGTAAGAATGCTAACTGAATTAGGGGAAAGAATAGATGAACACAGTGAAAATTTTAATTAGAAGCTATAAAATATAAAAAATTAAAAATGACCAGTCAGAACTGAAGAATACAGTAATTGAAATAGAAAAAACAAAATTGGAGAAATGAACAATGGACCAGGTCATACAGAGGATTGCATAAATGACATGGAAGACAGAATAATGGAAATCACTCAATCAGAATAGCAAAAATAAAATAAAAAATTTAAAAATAATAATACTATAAAGGATATTTGGGATAATGTCAAGCATATCAGTATTCCCATTGCAGGGGTCTCAGGAGATAAGAGAGAGGGAAGGGACTGAAAATATATTTAATGAAATTGCAGTTGAAATATCTCAATCTTGAAGTAGAAATAGATATAAGTACAGCATCCCAAACAAGATGAACCAAATAGATCCACATAGTGTACTGAAAATGGGAAATACCTCAATCTTGAAGTAGAAATAGATATAAGTACAGCATCCCAAACAAGATGAACCAAATAGATCCACATAGTGTACTGAAAATGGGAAATGTGAAAGATAGAGAATTCTAAAAGCAGATATAAAAACATCCGTATACAAAGGAATCCCCATAAGGTTATCATCTGATTTTCTTATAAGCACTTTACAGATCATAAGAGAGTGACATGATATATTTAGAGTGCTAAAAGAGAAAAACCCTGCAAATTAGGGTTTTCTACCCAGCAAGATCATTATTTAGAATCAAAAGAGAGACAAAGAACATTTCAAACAAGGAAAAGCTAAAAACATTCATCAATACTAAATAGATCCATCCAAAATGTTAAAGGGTCTCTCAAAGTAGAAAACAAAAGGCTATAGCAAAATTTAAGTGTCCATCAGATCAGATCAGATCAGATCAGTCGCTCAGTCGTGTCCGACTCTTTGCGACCCCATGAACCGCAGCACGCCAGGCCTCCCTGTTCATCACCAGCTCCCGGAGGGTCACCCAGACTCGCATCCATCGAGTCAGTGATGCCATCCAGCCATCTCATCCTCTGTCTTCCCCTTCTCCTCCTGCCCCCAATCCCTCCCAGCATCAGAGTCTTCTCC
This sequence comes from Tragelaphus eurycerus, assembly GCA_935064755.1. Classification (NCBI taxonomy): domain Eukaryota; kingdom Metazoa; phylum Chordata; class Mammalia; order Artiodactyla; family Bovidae; genus Tragelaphus; species Tragelaphus eurycerus. The sequence continues at coordinate 20,086 of CAKXYN010000700.1, read as the reverse complement.
AATGAGTCAACTCTTCGCATGAGGTGGCCAAATACTGGAGTTTCAGCTTTAGCATCATTCCTTCCAAAGAAATTCCAGGATTGATCTCCTTCAGAATGGACTGGTTGGATCTTCTTGCAGTCCAAGAGACTCTAAGTGTCCATAGAAAAGGTAAATACCACTACTAATGACAAGTATGTAGTAAACAATGAAGATCAACAACTTGAATAAGGTAAGATTTATATTAAAAGAAAAAAAATGTAATCAAGAAAGGGATAAACATGAAGATTAAAATATGACATCAAAAACACAAAGTGTGGGGAAAGGGAGCAAAACTATACTCTTTTAAGAACATGTTTGAACTTAAAGGGCAATTTATTTAAAATGAATAGATATAGCTATAGATAAAATGATACAATCCCCATGCTAAACACAAGTCAAAAACCACAAACAGAAAAAGAACAAAAACTATAAAACAGAGAAAGAGCAAAAGTGTTCTACTAAAAAAAATTATCAAACTACAGCAAAGAAACTAAAAGGGGTGGTGTATGGGGCGGGTGGGGAAGAACAGGGAAGAACAAGAAAAAAATTGGAAAAAAAGAAATAAAATGGCATCAAGTACAAACCAATCAATAATTACTTTAAATGTCAATAGGCTAAATGTTCCAATACAAATACATAGGTGGTTGATTACATAAAAATATAACTTCAATATTCTGTCCACAAGAGACTCATAAGCTAGACACACTCAGATTGAAAGTAAGGGGATGGAAAAAGATATGCCAGGCAAAGGGAAGAAAGATGGCTGTAGCAGAACTCATATCAGAAAACATATCTGTTAACATCCATCCATCCAATAAAGGAGCACCTAAATATATAAACTGACAAAGGTCCATCTAGTCAGAGTTTTGGTTTTTCCAAAGTTATGTATGAATGTGAGATTTGGACCATAAAGAAAGTTGAGCACTGAAGACTTGATCCTTTTGAACTGTGTTGTTGGAGAAGACTCTTGAGAGTCCCTTGGACAGCCAAGGAGATCAAACCAATCCATCCTAAAGGAAATCAGTCCTGCATATTCATTGGAAGGACTGATGCTGAAGCAACTCCAATTCTTTGCCACCTGATGTGAAGTACTGACTCATTGGAAAAGACTCTGATGCTGAGAAAGATTGAAGGCAGGAGGAGAAGGGGATGACAGAGGATGAGATGGCTGGATGGCATGACTGACTTACGGACATGAGTTTGAGCAAGAAATTGGGGATGGACAGGGAAGCCGGGAATGCTGCAGTCTGTGGGGTCGCAAATAGTTGGACACAACTGAGTGACTGAACTAAACTGAACTGAAATATATAAAGAAAATATTAACAAATATAAAGGGAGAGCCGGACAGCAGTACAGTAACAGCAGATAGCTTTACCATCCCACTTACTTCAATGGCCAGAATATACAGAGTATCAGTGAAGCTATAGTGGTCTTAAAGGACACAATGGACTTGTTGGACTTAATAGATATCTGGACAACAAGTGTGTGTGTGTGCTCACTTGCTCAGTTAGTCAGCTCATTGCAACACCATGGATTGCAGTCTGCTAGGCTATTCTGTCCATAGAAATTTCTTTTGAAAAACAGCAGAATAAACATTTTCAAGTTCACATGGCACATTCTCCAGGAAAGATCACATTCTAGGCCAGAAAACAAATCCTATGCAATTTAAAAAGATAGAAATTTTATAAAACACTTATGAGGCCACAATAATATGACACTACAAATCAATTATGGGAAGAAAAATGGGTAAAGCTCAAATGCCTGGACACCAAAAAACATGCTACCAAAAAGAAAATCACTGGGTAAATAAGAGAACTCAAAGAGGAATTAACAAAATACTTGAAGACTAATGAAAATACAAACTTTCCAATGTCTTTGAGATGTAGAAAAAGCAGTTCCAAGAGGGAGCTGATATCATACAAGCATAACTCGAAAATAAAACTCTCAAACAAATTACCTAACCTTTCATCTAAAGGAATTACAAAAAGCAAATGAAAGACAAAAGTCAACAAAAGAAATAATAATCAGAGTGTAAATAAATGATACAGGCCAAAAAAAAAAAAAAAAAAAAAAATAGAAAAGGCCAATGAAACCCAAAGCTGATTCTATGAAAACATAAACAAAATTGCTAGACTTAATCTAGGTTCATTAAAGAGAAAAGAGAGAAGACCCAAATAAACAAAACACTAAATGATTAGAAATAACAATCTATATAAAAAAATCACATGATAGTGAAAGATGGTTAAAGATAACTAAAGATAGTTAAAGAAAAATGACTTAATAAAATTTAACGTTGGTTTATGTAAAAACTTTCTTCACAAATCTTTGTGACCCTATGGACTGCAGCATGTTGGGCTTACCTGTCCATCACCAACTTGTGGAGCTTGCTCAAACTCATGTCCATCGAGTCAGTGAAGCCATCCAACCATGTCATCCTCTGTCGTCCCCTTCTCCTCACACCTTCAATCTCTCCCAGCATCAGGGTCTTTTCAAATGAGTCGGCTCTTCACATCAGGTGGCCAAAGTATTCAGCATCAGTCCTTCCAATGAATGTTCAAGAACAATTTCCTTTAGGATGGATTGGTTTAACGTCCTTGCCATCTGAGAGACTTTCAAGAGTTTTCTTCAACACCACAGTTCAAAAGCATCAATTCTTTGGTGCTCAGATTTCTTTATAGTCCAACTCTCACAGCCATACATGACTACTGGAAAAACCACAGCTGTGTCTAGACGGACCTTTGTCAGCAAAGGAATGTCTCTGCTTTTTAATATGCTGTCCATTTGGTCATAGCTTTTCCTCCAAGGAGTAAATGTCTTTTAATTTCATGGCTTCAGCCACCATCTGCAGTGATTTTGGAGCCCAGAAAAATAGTCTCACACTGTTTCCACTTGTTCCCCATCTATTTGTCATGAAGTGAAGGGACCAGTACCCTGATATTCTTTATCTAAATGTTGAATTTTAAGCCAGCTTTTTCCCTCTCCTGTTTCACTTTCATGAAGAGGCTCTTTAGTTCTTCAATTTCTGCCATAAGGGTGGTCTCATCTGTGTATCTGAGTTATTGATATCTCTCAGAAATCTTGATTCCAGCTTGTGGTTCACCCAGCCTGGCATTTTGCATAATGTACTCTGCATAGAAGTTGAATAGGGTGACAGTATACAGCCTTGATGTACTGCTTTCTTGATTTGGAACCACTCTGTTGTTCCTTGTCTGGTTCTAACTGTTCGTTCTTGACCTGCATACAGATTTCTCAGGTCGGAGGTAAGGTGATATGGTAGTCTCATCTCTTGAAGAATTTTCCATAGTTTGTTGTGATCTACACAGTCAAAGTCATGGCGTAATCAATAAAGCAGATGTTTTTCTGGTATTCTCTTACTTTTTTGATGATCCAATGGATGTTAGCAATTTGATCTCTGGTCCCTCTGCCTTTTCTAAATGCAGCTTGAACATCTGGAAGTTCACAATTCATGTGCTGTTGAAGCCTGACTTGGAGAATTTTGAGCATTACTTTGCTAGCATCTGAAATGAGTGCAATTTTGCCGTAGTTTGAGCATTTTTTGGTATTGCCTTTCTTTGGGATTGGAATGAAAAGTGACATTTTCCACTCCTGTGGTCACTGCTGAGTTTTCCAAATTTGCTGGCATATTGAGTGCAGCACTTTCACAGCATCATCTCTTAGAATTTGAAATAGCTCAACTGGAATTACATATCCTCCACTAGCTTTGTTTGATGCTTCCTAAGGCCAACTTGATTTTGCTTTCCAGAATGTCTGGCTCTAGGCTGGTGACCACACCATCGTGATTATCTGGGTCGTGAAGATAGTTTTTGTATAGTTCTCTGTGTATTCTTGCTACCTCTTTTTAATATCCTCTGCTTCTGTTTGGTCTATACCATTTCTGTCATTTATTGTGCCCATCTTTGCATGAAATGTTCTCTTGTTGTCTCTAATTTTCTTGAAAAGATATGTAGCCTTTCCCATTCTATTATTTTTTTCTATTTCTTTGCATTGTTCACTGAGGAAGCCTTTCTTATCTTTCCTTGCTATTCTTTTGGAACTCTGCATTCAAATTGGTATATCCTTCCTTTTCACCTTTGCCTTTAGCTTCCCTTCTTTTCTCAGCTATTTATAAGCCCTCCTCAGAGAGCCATTTTGCCTTTTTGCATTTCTTTTTCTTGGGTATGTTCTTAATCTCTGCGTCCTGTACAATGCTATAAACTTCTCTCCATATTTCTTCAGGTATTCTGTCTATCAGATCTAATCCCTTAAATCTATTTGTCATTTCCACTGTATAATCATAAAGTGAAAGTTAAGTCACTCAGTCGCGTCCACCTCTTTGCGACCCCATGGACTGTAGCGTACCAGGCTCCTCAGTCCATGGAATTTTCCAGGCAAGAGTACTGGAGTGGGTTGCCATTCCTTCTCCAGGGTATCTTCACAACCCAGTGATCAAACCCAGGTCTCCTGCACTGCAGGCAGACACTTTACCATCTGAGCCACCAGGGAAGTAATCATAAGGGATTTCATTTAAGTCATACCTGAATGGTCTAGTGGTTTTCCCTACTTTCTTCAATTTAAGTCTGAATTTCACAATAAGGAGTTCATGATGTGAGCCACAGTCAGCTCCTGGTCTTGTTTTTGCTGACTGTATAGAGCTTCTCAATATTTCCCAGCAAAGAATATAATCAATCTAATTTCAGTATTGACCATCTGGTGATGTACATATGTAGAGTCTCCTCTTGTGTTGTTGGAAGAGTGTGTTTTCTATGACCAGTGTGTTCTCTTGGCAAAACTCTGTTAGCCTTTGACCTGCTTCATTTTGTACTCCAACACCAAATTTGCCTGTTATTCTAGGTATTTCTTGACTTCCTACTTTTGCACTCCAGTCCCCTACGATGAAAAGGACATCTTTTTTAGGTGTTAACTCTAGAAGGTCTTGTAGGTCTTCATAGAACTGTTTAACATCAGTTTTTTTCTGTATTACTGGTTGGGGCATAGACTTGAATTACTGTGATATTGAATGGTTTGCCTTGGAAATGAACAGAGATCATTCTGTTGTTTTTGAGATTGCACCCAAGTACTTAAGTTTGAACTCTTTTGCTGACTATGAGGGCTACTCCATTTCTTCTAAGGGATTCTTGCTCACAATAGTAGATATCATTGTCATCTGAATTGAGTTATCCCATTCCAGTATATTTTAGTTCACTGATTCCTAAAAAGTCGATGTTCACGCTTGCCATCTCCTTTTCCATGTCTGACAAGTTCACAACTAATAGCTAATATCATGCTTAATGGTGATAAACAGAGAAGTTTTCCTCTAAAATCAGGAACAAGACAAAGATGACCCTCTCACCTCTTCTATTTAAAATAGTATTGGAACAACTAACCATAGCAATCAGACAAGGAAAATAAATAAAAGGCATTAAAATTGAAAGGGAACAGGTAAAACTGTCACTATTGGCAAATGACATAGTATTATATTTTAAAAAAAATTCCAACAGTGTCCACCAAAAGCTATTATATTAGAACTAGTGCATGAATTAAGCTGCAGGATACAAGATTAATATATAGGCATATTTTCAATTTTCATACATTAATATTGAATTATCAGAAAGAAAAATTAGGAAAACTGTTTCATTTACAATCACATTAAGTGGAATAAGATATCAGGAATAAACTGTATCAAGGAGGTGAAAGATCCATAATCTGAGAACTATAAAACACTGATGAAAGATGTTGAGAATATGGCAAAGAAATGGAAAGATATTCCATGATCTGAGATTGGAAGAATTAATAGTGTCAACATGTCCACACTACCCAAAGCAATTTACAGATTCAGCTGAAACTCTTATCAAAATACCCATGACATTTTTTTTTTCACAAATTAGAACCAACAATCCTAAACTTTATATGGAGCTACAAAATATCTCAAATGGTCAAAGTAATCTTGTGAAGGATGAACAAAGCTTAAAGTGCAAGCTCCCTGACTTCAGTCTGTAAAGAAAGCTACAGTAATCAAAACAGAATGGTACTGGAACAAAAAGAAATGTAGAGATCACAGAAACAGAATAGATAACCCAGAAATAAACCCACCACTGTGGTCAGTCTATGACAAAGGAGGCGAGAATTTACAAAGCAGAAAATTCTCTTCAATAAGTGGTGCTGCTTGGAAGGCTGGACCGGAACAAGGAGAAGAGTGAGATTAGAATACTTCCTCACAAATACAGGGCTTCCCTGATGGCTCAGACGGTAAAGCGTCTGCCTGCAATGTGGGAGACTGGGGTTCGATCCTTGGGTCGGGAAGATCCCCTGGAGAAGGAAATGGCAACCCACTCCAGGATTCTTGCCTGGAGAATCCCATGCACAGAGAAGGCTGGTTGGCTATAGTCCATGGGGTCACAAAGGGTCAGACACGACTGAGCAACTTCACTTTCACTTTCACAAATGTATTTAAAAAAATAATTCAAAGTGGATTAGAAATGGGAACATTAGACCAGAAACTATGAAACTCCAAGACATGGGAAGTACACTATGAGATAAAACATACTAATATTGTTTTAGTCTGCTTAAGGCAAAATATATAAAAGCAAATAATAAACAATGAAGCCTAATTAAACATAAAAGCTTTTTCAAAGCAAAGGGAACCATCAACAAAAACAAAAGTATAATCTATGGACTGAGAGAAAATATTTGCAAAAGACATGACTGATATAAGTTAAAATTTCAAACTTACAAACAGGTCATTCAACTCTCTCTCTCTCTTTCTGTCTCTCTCTCTCTCTCGCTATATATATATATATCAGATCAGATCAGATCAGATCAGTCGCTCAGTCGTGTCCAACTCTTCGCGACCCCATGAATCGCAGCATGCCAGGCCTCCCTATTCATCACCAGCTCTCGGAGGTCACTCAGACTCACATTCATCGAGTCAGTGATGCCATCCAGCCATCTCATCCTCTGTCGTCCCCTTCTCCTCCTGCCCTCAATCCCTCCCAGCATCAGAGTCTTCTCCAATGAGTCATCTCTTCGCATGAGGTGGCCAAAATACTGGAGTTTCAGCTTTAGCATCATTCCTTCCAAAGAAATCCCAGGGCTGATCTCCTTCAGAATGGACTGGTTGGATCTCCTTGCAGTCCAAGGGACTCTCAAGAGTCTTCTCCAACACCACAGCTCAAAAGCATCAATTCTTCGGCACTCAGCCTTCTTCACAGTCCAGCTCTCACATCCATACATGACCACAGGAAAGACCATAGCCTTGACTAGGCGAACCTTTGTTGGCAAAGTGATGTCTCTGCTTTTGAATATGCTATCTAGGTTGGTCATAACTTTCCTTCCAAGGAGTAAGCGTCTTTTAATTTCATGGCTGCAGTCACTGTCTGCAGTGATTTTGGAGCCCAGAAAAATAAAGTCTGACACTGTTTCCACTGTTTCTCCATCTATTTCCCATGTAGTGATGGGACCAGATGCCATGATCTTCGTTTTCTGAATGTTGAACTTTAAGCCAACCTTATATAGGACCTAATAAAAAAGGGGCAGGAAACCTAAATAGTCATGTTTCCAAAGTAGATATGCAGATGGTCAGGAGGCATATGAACAAATGCTCAACATTGTTTATCATTAGAGCAATGCAAACCAAAACCACAATGAGATAGCACCTCACACCTTTCAAAATGCTATAGTAAGAAAATTTACAACTAACAAATATTGCCTAGGCTATGGGAAAAAAGGGAACACTAGTACACTGCTGGTGGGATTGTAGATTTTTTTCTTTCTTTCTTTCTTTTTTAATTAAATTTTATTTTGCTTAACTGTATACTATTGTATTGCTTTTGCCATACATCAAGATGGATCCACCACAAGTATACATGTGTTCCCCATCCTGAACCCTCCTCCCTCCTCCCTCCCCATACCATCCCTCTGGGTCGTCCCAGTGCACCAGCCCCAGGCATCCATTATATATAGGCTCCTCAAAATCTAAAAGTATAACTGCCATTTAACCTAGCAATGAGCCTTCTGGTTATATAGCCAAAGAAACCAAAAACACTAATTCTAAAAGATAAGATTGTGCACCCCCATGTTCACAGCAGAATTATTTACAGTAGCCAAGATATGGAAGACACATAAGTGTTCATCGACATATGAATGAATAAAAAATATATGGATACACACACACACACACACACACACACACAAAAATGGAATAATACTCAGCCATAAAAAGAAGGAAATTCTGCTATTTGCAACAACTGGATGCCTACAGAGCATTATGTTTAGTGAAAGAAGTCTGACAGAGAAAGATAGATACTTCTATATTATCACGTATATGTGGGATCTAAAAACATCACAAAAATCTATATCACAAAACAGTAACAGACTTGCCAATATAGACAGCAAACTAGTGGCTTCCAGTGGGGAGAGGGGATGGGGGAGGGGGTGAGATAAGGGTAGGAGACTAAGAGACACAAACTACTAAGCATAGAACAAGCAAGCAACAAGGACATACTCTATAGCACAGAGAAATAGAGCCACTGCTTTGTCATAACTTTGAATGGAGTACAATATCTAAAAATACTGAATCATCTCATTGTACACTTAAAGCTAATATAGTATTATAAACCAACTATACTTCTTCTTAAAAGCTGAATTATAAAAAAAAGGAAAGAACCTCACAATACCAGGCCCTCATTCCACAAGCTGAGTTAATAGATCTAATGAGAGTAGGGAGGTTGAATTTTGAAATGGGTAATTATTTTCTTATATATGCTTATCTACCCTTTCATTGACAATACACCATAGTTTAAATATATAATCAATTATCAGACAACTTAATTAAAATTTACTATGTATATATAGTATGTGATATATACATAGTATATATACTATGTATATATCAGACCCAGGTTTGATCCCTGGGTTGGGAAGATCCCTTGGAGAGGGAAATGGCAATCCACTCCAGTACTATTGCCTGGAAAATCCCATGGACAGAGGAGCCTGGTAGGCTACAGTCCATGGGGTCGCAAAGAGTCGAACACAACTGAACAACTTAACCTTCATGTATATATACAGTACAAAGTATTTTGCAATTTGATTATGAATTTTGAGTAAGATGTGAATGAAAGCTTTATTTAATACAAATCTATTTATTTCTAAGGCTTTTAATAACAAAGAATCTGGACCTAAACAGTGTACTTGATGGAACAGTGAATACCATTGGATTAAAAAAAAAAATGCCTATGTCCATAACCTAGGAGACAAAGCAAAAAGGAAATAGAGAACACTAGGATTCTATCTAGTGGAAGCAGAAAAACACAAGTCTTTAGTTAATAGGAGAAACAAATTCCTTGATGTGTATAGTTTTTACAATAAGATAAGGTAAAACTGCATCTTCACTGCTAAATGATTCTTGTACTTGGCTTAAAGAATTGAATTAGTTTATTGCCATCACATGAAAAGACATAAGTTTCATTGTTAAGAACAACTGATCTTGAGAAAATATTTTGACTTAAGTCATAATAGCAGGGCTTCCCTAGGGGCTCACTGGTAAAGAATACACTGGCCAGTGTGGAGACACAGTTTCCATACCTGAGCTGGGAAGATCCACGTGGTGTGGGACAACCAAGCCTGTGTGCCCCAGGGACTGAGCCTGTGCTCTAGAGCCCAGGAGCCATGGCTACCGAGCTCGTGCACCACGGCTCCTGAGGACTGGGCGTCCTGGCGTCTGTGCTCCACAGCAAGAGAAGCCCCACAATGAGAAAGCTGTGTGCCACAACAGGAGGGTAGCTCCTACTTGCCCCAAATCGAGAAAAGCTCATGCAGTAATGAAGACCCAGCACAATCAAAAGAAGTCAATGAAACAATTTACTAAAAATCGTAACAGGAAATAAAATGTTGAATCCACACACACTATGCACATCCCTTATAATAAATTCTGTGATCCTAAACTCATAAAAAATGCCTTTGTTATTTCACTTCCATTACAATTAGATAAGAGCAAACTACCTTTCAAGAGGCAAAGATAGTGTGTGCAACAGATCTTAACAGACTTTCCTTTGCACTGAAATGTTTTTACTCAGAGCATTTCAGAATACCAGCATTTTCCTCTGTCTCATTACTCTACTACTATCACAAATAAGAGATCAAGATGTCAAGAAAGAGAACATTTGAATACAACTTTAGGTTATATGCCTTCTTACTTATGAGCTGTACTACAAGTGAACTACTTCTATAATATATTAAAAATAGCAGTAATTATATCAAATGTTAAAGCACATTAGGGACTTTAACATTCTTTTCATTAGAACTGCATTACTATCTCTTAAGCTACCTCAAATTAATAATTTATTTCATTCTCTCAATGCGGTTTAAACATATTTTTTCCTGATGCTATTATTTCTTGTGAAATAAAGGAAAAATGACAGTACACTAACTAACAATGAGTGTAGCATATCAAGAGTTCACTTAGGTCCATCTGAAATTTCATTTGATGTTTTTTTTTTTTTTTGTATTCTACTTGTGTTGTATTGTTTAATTTAACATCTCTTTACTATAATGAAAATGGATCCAAATTTGAAAAGAACAAAAGATGTTACTTTTTCAGATGTTATGATACATACGGAGAAAATCCTAAAGATGCTATCAGAAAATTACTAGAGCTTACACCTTCTTTCAACAACACAAGAGAAGAAGACTCTACACATGGATATCACCAGATGGTCAACACCAAAATCAGATTGATTATGTTCTTTGCAGCCAAAGATGGAATAGCTCTATACAGTCAACAAAAACAAGACCGGGACCTGACTATGGCTCAGGCCATGAACTCCTTATTACCAAATTCAGACTTAAATTGAAGAAAGTAGAGAAAATCACTAGACCATTCAGGTATGACCTAAATCAAATCCTTTATGATTATACAGTGGAAGTGAGAAATAGATTTAAGGGCCTAGATCTTATACATAGAATGCCTGATGAACTATAGAATGAGGTTCATGACAGTGTACAGGAGACAGGGATCAAGACCATTCCCATGGAAAAGAAATGCAAAAAAGCAAAATGGCTGTCTGGGGGAGGGGGGGGTCTTACAAATAGCTATGAAAAGAAGAGAAGCAAAAAGAAAGGAGAAAAGGAAAAATATAAGCATTTGAATGCAGAGTTCCAAAGAATGGCAAGAAGAGATAGGAAAGCCTTCCTCAGTGATCAATGCAAAGAAATAGAGGAAAACAACAGAATGAGAAAGACTAGAGATCTCTTCAAGAAAATTAGAGATACCAAGGGAACATTTCATGCAAGGGTAGGCTCAATAAAGGACAGAAATGGTATGGACCTAACAGAAGCAGAAGATATTAAGAAGAGATGGCAAGAATACACAGAAGAACTGTACAAAAAAGATCTTCATGCCCCAGATAATCACAATGGTGTGATCACTGACCTAGAGCCAGACATCCTGGAGTGTGAAGTCAAACGGGCCTTAGAAAACATCACTACGTTTTGTATATGTACCACTGCTTTCTTATCCATTCATCTGTGGATGGACATCTAGGTTGCTTTCAAGTCCTGGCTATTGTAAACAGTGGTGCTATGAACACTGGGATACACGTATCTCTTTCAATTCTGGTTTTCTCAGTGTGTATGCCCAGCAGTGGGATTGCTGGATCATACAGTGGAAGTGAGAAATAGAGTTAAGGGCCTAGATCTGATAGATAGACTGCCTGATGAACTATGGAATGAGGTTCGTGACATTGTACAGGAGACAGGGATCAAGACCATCCCCATGGAAAAGAAATGCAAAAAAGCAAAATGGCTGTCTGGGGAGGCCTTACAAATAGCTGTGAAAAGAAGAGAAGCGAAAAGCAAAGGAGAAAAGGAAAGATATAAACATCTGAATGCAGAGTTCCAAAGAATAGCAAGAAGAGATAAGAAAGCCTTCTTCAGTGATCAATGCAAAGAAATAGAGGAAAACAACAGAATGGGAAAGACTAGGGATCTCTTCAAGAAAATCAGAGATACCAAAGGAACATTTCATGCAAAGATGGGCACAATAAAGGACAGAGATGGTGTGGATCTAACAGAAGCAGAAGATATCAAGAAGAGGTGGCAAGAATACACAGAAGAACTGTACAAAAAAGAGCTTCAAGACCCAGATAATCATGATGATGTGATCACTGACCTAGAGCCAGACATCTTGGAATGTGAAGTCAAATGGGCCTTAGAAAGCATCACTACAAACAAAGCTAGTGGAGGTGATGGAATTCCAGTGGAGCTATTCCAAATCCTGAAAGATGATGCTGTGAAAGTGCTACACTCAATATGCCAGCAAATTTGGAAAACTCAGCAGTGGCCACAAGATTGGAAAAGGTCAGTTTTCATCCCAATCCCAAAGAAAGGCAATGCCAAGGAGTGCTCAAACTACCGAACAATTGCACTCATCTCACACGCTAGTAAAGTAATGCTCAAAATTCTCCAAGCCAGGCTTCAGCAATATGTGAACCGTGAACTTCCTGACGTTCAAGCTGGTTTTAGAAAAGGCAAAGGAACCAGAGATCAAACTGCCAACATCCGCTGGATCATGGAAAAAGCAAGAGAGTTCCAGAAAAACATCTATTTCTGCTTTATTGACTATGCCAAAGCCTTTGACTGTGTGGATCACAATAAACTATGGAAAATTCTGAAAGAGATGGGAATACCAGACCACCTGATCTGCCTCTTAAGAAATCTGTATGCAGGTCAGGAAGCAACAGTTAGAACTGGTCATGGAACAACAGACTGGTTCCAAATAGGAAAAGGAGTACGTCAAGGCTGCATATTGTCACCATGTTTATTTAACTTATATGCAGAGTACATCATGAGAAATGCTGGACTGGAAGAAACACAAGTTGGAATCAAGATTGCCGGGAGAAATATCAATAACCTCAGATATGCAGATGACACCACCCTTATGGCAGAAAGTGAAGAGGGGCTAAAAAGCCTCTTGATGAAAGTGAAAGTGGAGAGTGAAAAGGTTGGCTTAAGGCTCAACATTCAGAAAACGAAGATCATGGCATCTGGTCCCATCACTGCATGGGAAATAGATGGGGAAACAGTGGAAACAGTGTCAGACTTTGTTTTTCTGGGCTCCAAGATCACTGCAGATGGTGACTGCAGCCATGAAATTAAAAGACGCTTACTCCTTGGAAGGAAAGTTATGACCAACCTAGATAGCATATTCAAAAGCAGAGACATTACTTTACCAACAAAGGTTCGCCTAGTCAAGGCTATGGTCTTTCCTGTGGTCATGTATGGATGTGAGAGCTGGACTGTGAAGAAGGCTGAGCGCCGAAGAATTGATGCTTTTGAACTGTGGTGTTGGAGAAGACTCTTGAGAGTCCCTTGGACTGCAAGAAGATCCAACCAGTCCATTCTGAAGGAGATCAATCCTGGAATTTCTTTAGAAGGAATGATGCTCAAGCTGAAACTCCAGTATTTTGGCCACCTCATGCGAAGAGTTGACTCATTGGAGAAGACTCTGATGCTGGGAGGGATTGAGGGCAGGAGGAGAAGGGGACGACAGAGGATGAGATGGCTGGATGGCATCACTGACTCGATGGATGCGAGTCTGAGTGACCTCCGGGAGCTGGTGATGGACAGGGAGGCCTGGCGTGCTGCGGTTCATGGGGTCGCAAAGAGTCGGACACGACTGAGCGACTGATCTGATCTGATCTGATCTGATACACATTGAATGCAGACTTCCAAAGAATAGCAAGAAGAGATTAGAAAGCCTTCTTCAGTGATCAATGCAAAGAAACAGAGGAAAACAACAGAATGGGAAAGACTAGGGATCTCTTCAAGAAAATCAGAGATACCAAAGGAACATTTCATGCAAAGATGGGCTTGATAAAGGACAGAAATGGTATGGACCTAACAGAAGCAGAAGATATTAAGAAGAGGTGGCAAGAATACACAGAAGAACTGTACAAAAAAGACCTTCACGACCCAGATAATCATGACGGTGTGATCACTGATCTAGAGCCAGACATCCTGGAATGTGAAGTCAAGTGGGCCTTAGAAAGCATCACTACGAACAAAGCTAGTGGAGGTGATGGAATTCCAGTGGAGCTATTCCAAATCCTGAAAGATGATGCTATGAAAGTGCTGCACTCAATATGCCAGCAAATCTGGAAAACTCAGCAGTGGCCACAAGATTGGAAAAGGTCAGTTTTCATTCCAATCTCAAAGAAAGGCAATGCCAAAGAATGCTCAAACTACCGCACAATTGCACTCATCTCACACGGTAGTAAAGTAATGCTCACAATTCTCCAAGACAGACTTCAGCAATATGTGAACCGTGAACTTCCTGATGTTCAAGCTGGTTTTCGAAAAGGCAGAGGAACCAGAGATCAAATTGCCAAAATCTGCTGGATCATGGAAAAAGCAAGAGAGTTCCAGAAAAACATCTATTTCTGCTTTATTGACTATGCCAGAGCCTTTGACTGTGTAGATCACAATAAACTGTGGAGAGTTCTGAAAGAGATGGAAATACCAGACCACCTGATCTGCCTCTTAAGAAATCTGTATGCAGGTCACGAAGCAACAGTTAGAACTGGTCGTGGAACAACAGACTGGTTCCAAATAGGAAAAGGAGCACGTCAAGGATGTATATTGTCCCCATGTTTATTTAACTTATATGCAGAGTACATCATGAGAAATGCTGGACTGGAAGAAACACAAGTTGGAATCAAGATTGCTGGGAGAAATATCAATAACCTCAGATATGCAGATGACACCACCCTTATGGCAGAAAGTGAAGAGGGGCTAAAAAGCTTCTTGATGAAAGTGAAAGTGGAGAGTGAAAAGGTTGGCTTAAAGCTCAACATTCAGAAAACGAAGATCATGGCATCCGGTCCCATCACTACATGGGAAATAGATGGAGAAACAGTGGAAACAGTGTCAGACTTTATTTTTCTGGGCTCCAAAATCACTACAGATGGTGACTGCAGCCATGAAATTAAAAGACGCTTACTCCTTGGAAGGAAAGTTATGACCAACCTAGATAGCACATTCAAAAACAGAGATATTACTTTGCCAACAAAGATTCGTCTAGTCACGGCTATGGTCTTTCCTGTGGTCATGTATGGATGTGAGAGCTGGACTGTGAAGAAGGCTGAGCGCCGAAGAATTGATGCTTTTGAACTTTGGTGTTGGAGAAGACTCTTGAGAGTCCCTTGGACTGCAAGGAGATCCAACCAGTCCATTCTGAAGCAGATCAGCCCTGGGATTTCTTTGGAAGGAATGATGCTCAAGCTGAAACTCCAGTACTTTGGCCACCTCATGCGAAGAGTTGACTCATTGGAGAAGACTCTGATGCTGGGAGGGATTGGGGGCAGGAGGAGAAGGGGATGACAGAGGATGAGATGGCTGGATGGCATCACTGACTCGATGGATGTGAGTCTGAGTGACCTCCGGGAGTTGGTGATGGACAGGGAGGCCTGGCGTGCTGCAGTTCATGGGGTCGCAAAGAGTCGGACACGACTGAGCGACTGATCTCTCTCTCTGAAGGCAGTTCTATTCCCAGTTTTTTGAGGAATCTCCAAACTGTTCTCCAAAGTGGCTGTACTAGTTTGCATTCCCACCAACAGTATAAGAGGGTTCCCTTTTCTCCACACCTTCTGCAGCATTTATTACTTGTGGACTTCTGGATCACAGCCATTCTGACTGGTGTGAAATGGTACCTCATAGTGGTTTTGATTTGCATTTCTCTGATAATGAGTGATGTTGAGCATCTTTTCATGTGTTTGTTAGCCATCTGTATATCTTCTTTGGAGAAATGTCTATTTAGTTCTTTGGCCCATTTTTTGATTGGGTCATTTAATGTTCTGGAATTGAGCTGTAGGAGTTGCTTGTATATTTTTGAGATTAGTTGTTTGACTATTGCTTCATTTGCTATTACTTTCTCCCATTCCGAAGGCTGTCTTTTCACCTTGCTTATAGTTTCCTTTGTTGTGCAGAAGCTTTTAAGTTTAATTAGGTCCCATTTGTTTATTTTTGCTTTTATTTCCAATATTCTGGGAGGTGGGTCATAGAGGATCCTGCTGTGATGTATGTCAGAGAGTGTTTTGCCTATGTTTTCCTCTAGGAGTTTTATGGTTTCTGGTCTTACATTTAGATCTTTAATCCATTTCGAGTTCATTTTTGTGTATGGTGTTAGAAAGTGCTCTAGTTTCATTCTTTTACAAGTGTTGACCAGTTTTTCCATCACCACTTGTTAAAGAGATTGTCTTTAATCCATTGTATATTCTTGCCTCCTTTGTCAAAGATAAGGTGTCCATATGTGCATGGATTTATCTCTGGGCTTTCTATTTTGTTCCATTGATCTATATTTCTGTCTTTGTGCCAGTACCATACTGTTTTGATGACTGTGGCTTTGTAGTAGAGCCTGAAGTCAGGCAGGTTGATTCCTCCAGTTCCATTCTTCTTTCTCAAGATAGCTTTGGCTATTCGAGGTTTTTTTGTATTTCCAAACAAATTGAGAAATTATTTGTTCTAGCTCTGTGAAGAATACCGTTGGTAGCTTGATGGAGATTGCATTGAATCTATAAATTGCTTTGGGTAGTATACTCATTTTCACTATATTGAGTCTACCAATCCATGAACATTGTATATTTCTCCATCAGTTCTAATGAGGTGGATGGAACTGGAGCCTATCATACAGAGTGAAGTAAGCCAGAAAGAACAACACAAATACAGTATACTAACGCATATATATGGAATTAAGAAAGATGTAACAATAACCCTGTTTACAAGACAGCAAAAGAGATACTGATGTATACAACAGACTTTTGGACTCTGGGAACGGGAGAGGGTGGGATGATTTGGGAGAATAGCATTGAAATATGTATAATATCGTGTCTGGGGTGAGTCGCCAGTCCAGGTGTGATGCCTGATAACGGATGCCTGGGGCTGGTGCACTGGGACGGCCGGGGGGATGGTGTGGGAGGGGGGAGGAGGAAGCGGGGTTCGGGATGGGGAACACATGTGTACTTCTGGCGGATCCATCTTGGTGTGTGGCAGAGGCAATACAATATTGTAAAGTTAAGCAAAATAAAATTTAATTTAAAAAAAAAAAGAGATCATCACTACGAACAAAGCTAGTGGAAGTGATGGAATTCCAGTTGAGCTATTTCAAATCCTGAAAAATGATGCTGTGAAAGTGCTGCACTCAATATGCCAGCAAATTTGGAAAACTCAGCAGTGGCCACAGGACTGGAAAAGGTCAGTTTTCATTCCAATGCCAAAGAAAGGGAATGCCAAAGAATGCTCAAACTATTGCACAATTGCACTCATCTCACACGTTAGTAAAGTAATGCTCAAAATTCTCCAAGCCAGGCTTCAGCAATATGTGAACGGTGAACTTTCTGATGTTCAAGCTGGTTTTAGAAAAGTCAGAGGAACCAGAGATCAAATTGCCAACATCTGCTGGATCATGGAAAAAGCAAGAGAGTTCCAGAAAAACATCTATTTCTGTTTTATTGACTATGCCAAAGCCTTTGACTGTGTGGATCACAATAAACTGTGGAGAATTCTGAAAGAGATGGGAATACCAGACCACCTGATCTGCCTGTTGAGAAATCTGTATGCAGGTCAGGAAGCAACAGTTAGAACTGGTCATGGAACAACAGACTGGTTCCAAATAGGAAAAGGAGTACGTCAAGGCTGTATATTGTCACCATGTTTATTTAACTTATATGCAGAGTACATCATGAGAAACACTGGACTGGAAGAAACACAAGCTGGAATCAAGATTGCCCGGAGAAATATCAATAACCTCAGATATGCAGATCACACCACCCTTATGGCAAAAAGTGAAGAGGGACTAAAAAGCCCCTTGATGAAAGTGAAAGTGGAGAGTGAAAAATTTGGCTTAAACCTCAACATTCGGAAAATGAAGATCATGGCATCCGGTCCCATCACTTCATGGGAAATAGATGGGGAAGCAGGGGAAACAGTGTCAGACTTTATTTTTCTGGGCTCCAAGATCACTACAGATGGTGACTGCAGCCATGAAATTAAAAGACGCTTACTCCTTGGAAGGAAAGTTATGACCAACCTAGATAGCATATTCAAAAGCAGAGACATTACTTTGCCAACAAAGGTTCGTCTAGTCAAGGCTATGGTCTTTCCTGTGGTCATGTATGGATGTGAGAGCTGGACTGTGAAGAAGGCTGAGTGCCGAAGAATTGATGCTTTTGAAGTGTGGTGTTTGAGAAGACTCTTGAGAGTCCCTTGGACTGCAAGGAGATCCAACCAGGCCATTCTGAAGGAGATCAGCCCTGGGATTTCTTTGGAGGGAATGATGATGAAGCAAAACTCCAGTACTTTGGCCACCTCATGCGAAGAGTTGACTCACTGGAAAAGACTCTAATACTGAGAGGGATTGAGGGCAGGAGGAGAAGTGGACATTAAAGAATGAGATGGCTGGATGGCATCACTGACTCGATTGACGAGAGTCTGAGTGAACTCCGGGAGTTTGTGATGGACAGGGAGGCCTGGCGTCCTGCGATTCATGGGGTCACAAATAGTCAGACACAACTGAGCGACTGAACTAAACTGATTAATGACTTCAGTAACATTGCAGGATACCAAATTAATACACAGTGATCTCTTGCATTCCTATACACTGATAAGAAAAGACCAGAAATAGAAATTCAGGAAACAATCCTATCTGTCATTGCATAAAAAAGAATAAATTAATTAGCAATAACCCTACTTAAGAAGGCAAAAGACATGTACTCATAAAACTGTAAGATGCTGTTGAAAGAAACTGAAGATGACAAGATATAGCATGACAAACAGCAAGACTTATCTTGTTCTTAGAGTGGAAGAATTGATACTATAAAAATGAACATACTACCCAAGACAATCTACAGATTCAAAGCCATCCTATGAAACTATTTACCAAGGGTATTTTTCACAGTAATACAATATTTTTTTTTTTAAATTTTTATGGAAACACAAGATCCTGAATATCCAGACAACTTTGAGAAGGAAAAATAGAGATGGAAGAATCAGAATCCCTGACTTCAGAATATACTACAAAGCTACAGTCATAAAAACAGAATGGTACTTGCAGACAAATCAGTGGAACATGATAGAAAACCCGGAAATAAACTCAATCTCTTATGGTCAATTAATCTGTGACAAAGGAGAAAGACTCTACAATGAAAAAAGACAGTCTCTTCAAAAGTGGTGCTGGGAAAACTGATCAGCTACATGTAAAGAAGTGAATTAAACACTAAAAGAGAGAATTAAAACATTCTCAAAACCACACACAAAATAAACTCAAAATGTATTAAAGACCTAAACCTAAGACCAGATATTCCTAGAGTAAATCATAAGCAGAACCCTGACACGAATCACAGCATCGACTTTTTGGATCTGTCTCCTACAGAAATGGAAATAAAAATTAAAAAATGGGATCTAATTAAACTAAAAAGCTTTTGCACAGGAAAGGAAATGATAAAACAAAAAGGCAATCTAAAATATAGGAGAAAATATTTGCAAATGGCAAGGGATTAATTTCCAAAATATACAAACTGCTTTTCTCGTACTACATAACCAAACAATCCAATCAAAAAATGGACAGACGATCTAAATATACATTTCTCCAAAGAAGATATACAGGTTACCAACAGACACCGGAAAACATGTTCAACATCACTAATAATTAGAGAAATGCAAATCAAAATTATAATGACATAACACCTCACACTGGTAAGAATAGCCATCATCAGAAAGTCTACAGATAATAAATACTGGAGAGGATGTGGAGAAAAAAAACACCTTCTAACATCTATTGTAAATTGGTGTAGTCACTATGGGCAACAGGATGGCGTTTCCTTAAAAGCCACAAAATGTAGTTCCATCAGATCAGATCAGATCAGTTGCTCAGTCATGTCTGACTCTTTGTGACATCATGAATTGCAGCACACCAGGCCTCCCTGTCCATCACCAACACCCGGAGTTCACTCAGACTCACGTCCATCGAGTCAGTGATGCCATCCAGCCATCTCATCCTCTGTTGTCCCCTTCTCCTTTG
>CAKXYN010000699.1:0-25272 GCA_935064755.1 Tragelaphus eurycerus | reverse complement strand
GAGTCCCCTGTGTGTGGCAGAGTCAGAATCAGGACCAGCCCAGGTGTCCTGTCCCCA
Source organism: Tragelaphus eurycerus (assembly GCA_935064755.1). Classification (NCBI taxonomy): domain Eukaryota; kingdom Metazoa; phylum Chordata; class Mammalia; order Artiodactyla; family Bovidae; genus Tragelaphus; species Tragelaphus eurycerus. The sequence goes on along the minus strand of CAKXYN010000699.1, from coordinate 25,215 downwards.
GGCTGGCTGTCTTTCCCGGCTGCATACTGCTTGTTAAAAGTGTGGCAGCAGCATCCTCCAGGCTGGGATTCTGCCCCGTCCACCCTAGTCCTGCACAAACCTGCCCCGTCCCCCGAGGAGGGCACTCACTGCTGCTGAGTCTGTTTCCTCATCCGCTAGATGGGGAGGGGTGCCAGAGACCCCTGGTCCCTCCCAGCCCCCCCTCTTCCTGGGGCCCCTGGACTTGCCAGTCCTGGAGACTCAGATGTGGAGATGGAGCCAGCTCCCTCCCCTCCACCTTCTCCACCCTCTCTGCTTGTTTCCTCTTGGCTGCTAGGTCCTGTTTATTGGTCACATCCTTCCTGACTAAACACACCCTCCTTCCCCTTGACCTCTGCTTGGTGGGGAGCATGTTTCTCTTTCATAACATGAGTTTCCTTAATCACTTTCCAAGGGTCCAACTCTCCAGTGATTCTTGTCAAAAACACAAACTGCTTCCAGGCACCCCCAGAGTCTGAGTTCTCCCAGACATCCTTTTTCCTGCACATTCTTCACTTTCCACTTTTTCAGAGTCCAGCTCAGCAGCCAGAATGCTCTTGCCTTGTTTAGGGAGCTTGTGTTTCCTTTACGAAAAGCAAATTCCTTCCTGCTGGGCATATAGATGGCTGACCATAAGCAGGGGAAGATGAAACAGAAGCCCAGAGTAAAGTGAGGCAGATCTGGGGTCTGCGACTGGATTCACAGTCACATCTGCTCTGACTCCAAAGCAGACAGGCTGGGGGAGGAGCTGAGAGAAGCCCACACAGGCCTGTCTCCAAAGGCAGAGAGAAGGGAGGCGACTTGGGTCCAGAGGTCTAGGGAGAGGGAGCTGGGGACCCAAAACCCACCTACTTGGTGACCACGGCCTCCCCCAGCCCTTCAACACACACAGTTGATGGAGAAGACCTCCCAGTACCCAAGCCTCAGGCCCTTCTCTAGCTCCCTGTCTGCCCTGTGCTTTTTGTCTCCCAGGGCAGTGGCAGGAGGCTCCTTCCTCAGCCGGTCAGAGCCTCCTCTGCACAGGGTGCCTCCAGCTGACGCCCCCAGACTATGGCCTGAGCCGCATCCACAACACAGCCCGGGGCACAGATGTTCCCATTCTCTGGTCCTGGAGCAGCTTCTTGGAAAAATCACAGAATCAGCCTTCCTCAGTCTTCCTCTGAGTGGGGAGAATTGGGGCCATTCCCTCCTGTGGTCTCAGGCACCTGGTTATCTCCTCTGGGTGCCAGTGCAGACGGCCGATCACGTGGCCCTTGTCTGTGTGGTTGGCTCCTACCTAAAAGTGCCTGTTGGGAGGCAGGTTAGCTGAGGAGAAACAAGGGGGCTTTAATCAACCCCTGTGAAGTTTCTCCCTGCGGTCTCTGGACTTTTCTGGCTGGATACTTCCCTTTTGAATAGGAAGTAGTCTGGCTGAGACAGGGGTGCTGCTGTAGGACCTCTGAATGAGGTCCTGCAGCCAGAGCAGGACAGACAGGAGCTGGGAGGTTACACCTGGATCTGAGAGAAGAGGGAATGGGCTCAGCGTTTCCTGAGGTTCTTGCTGAGCTTTGGGGGAGACAGATCTGTATTCAACGCAGGCTCTCTCAGAGAGTAACTGTGTCACCTTGAGGAAAAAACATACCGTGCTCTCTGAGCCTCCCTTTCATCACCTCTTAAATGGGGATGGCAATAATAATATCCCTGAAAATGAAATGAAATAGAGATAATAAGTCACCTAGTCAGACTGGTGGTGTGTTTTGTCGCTCAGTCATGTCCGACTCCGTGTGACCCCTTGGACTGTGTCCCACCAGGCTCCTCTGTCCAGGGGGATTTTCCAGGCAAGTATACTGAAGCAGGTTGTCATGCCCTCCTTCAGGGAATCTTTCCGACCCAGGGATCTAACCCTGGTCTCCCACATTGTATGTGGATTCCTTACCATGAGAGCCACCAAGGAGGTGCTGGACTGATGGTGCTAAAAATATTGGCTGTTTGATCTTTCTGGAATGCAAGATACAAATTAATGACAATCCGAGTATAAGATCCTGCACCCACATGACTGGGTTCAAATCCCAGCTCTGCCACTTCCTACTTGTGTGACCTTGGTCTAGTTACCCACTGTGGGTCTGTGATAATGGGGACACTGAGTGCATCGTTCATGGGCTGCTGGGAGGAATAAAACATCCAGAACAGTGGTTAACCTGCAGTGTGTGCTGTGTGTAACACCTCTCTTAACTTTTATGTCAATACCTGCCCTGTTGGCCCATGGCAAATGTTTCTGAAATGAATACAACAAGTGCTTACAGCTCAGACTGCAGCCTGTACCTACCAACTGGGATGCATTCCATCCCTTCTGCCTTTTGCAGGAATATTTGAGAATCTCTGAGTCATGTTTTGTCCCATGTAATCCTCCTAACAACACTTGACCTTCTGTGATGGACATCTCCATGGAGGGAAATCACTGAGGACCTGACCTCATCACCATATATGAGGACAATCCCATAATGTGTGCAACCTGGGGAGAGACTGGGCCTGACCCTCAATAAGAAAGAAAAGGCAAGGAAAGTGCAGTCGCTCAGTCGTGGCCAACTCTTTGTGACCCCATGGACTGTAGCATACCTACCAGGCTCCACCGTCCATGGGGATTCCCAGGCAAGGATACTAGAGTGGGTTGCCATTTCCTTCTTCAGAGTATCTTCCTGATCCAGGGATCGAACCCAGGTCTCCCACATTGCAGGCAGATGCTTTACTGTCTGAGCCATCAGGGAAGCCTCAAGAAAGAAAAGGCCAGATAAATATTGGAACTGCCTCACAACTGGGGTCTGGACACACAAGAACATGTATACACGGAAACAAAGACAGACCAGAATTCCTTCTGCAGGGCCTGCAGTAGCATCCAGTGTGTGCTTCCAATGGCCACGGTGCCTGGACCAAGTGCCCTTGGCTGTGAGCTGGCTGTCCAGCACCCTCATTTCTGGTCTGAGCCTGTTCTCAGGCTGGTCCCTCTCTAGCAGTTCTCCAAGCTCTCCAGTATCCTTCTAGTGCAGTTGTTCTCTGCTTATGCTGCCAGAAATATTCTCTGGAGGGTGCAGTTAACAGCCTTTATGACTGAAAGCAGGAGCTACTATCTCCATTTTCTGAATGAGAAAACTGAGACCTAGAGTAGCATAGACTGAGCACAGGACTCCTGTGAGCCTGGCTGAACTCAGGTCTCAGTTCAGGATTGGGGGTGGTGTGTAGACATATAAGGTGAAAGGCTCTGAGATGACCAAGAGAACTGGAAACAGTTGTCAGTGGCTGGAGGCAGGGGAGGAGGCTGGAGAGGTAGAAAGGGGTCTGATCTTGCAGGGCTTTGCAGGTGGGTGATGTTGTGGAGTCTGTGTTCCATCCTAAGGGAGCAAACAGAAATCTTCAGAGTATCGTACTTTGACTTGACTCCAAACCAGTCTTTGAGGGAAATGATGGAAATAGAGGAAGCATCTAGAAGCTTATGGCAGGAGTACAGGTGAGGGGATGGATGGATCTGGACCAGGTGGTCTAGAGACGAAGAAGAGTGGGTGGGTTCAGGAGCATATTGTGAAGAGCATCTGGGAAGGTGGTGCCATTGACTGAGATGGAAACATGAGGAAGGATCAGCATGTGTTGGGAGTGGGAAATTGAAGAGGTGGGAGTGGACATACAGAGTGTAACGTCTTCCGAGACATCCAGAGGGGGAGATCAGGAGGCAGGTGTGTATGACTCTGGATCCCAGTAGAGATCAGCTCCGGAGACAGGAACTGGGGAGCTGTCCTCACTCGGCCTACACTCTTCTATCAGTTTCTTCTTAAACATCACATCCGTGGAGCAGCCTTGCCCCCCCGCCGCCAACAGGCACTCCAATAACCCTTCTTACCTGTGACTCTTTATCGTGGCATTAATAGCCCACTGACTGGATGTTATGTATTGATGTGCACGTCTCCTGTACTAGAGTGCAAGCTCCATGAGGCCGGAACTCTTGGTTCTGTTCTCTGCTCTCTATCCAGTGTCTAGAATAGGGCCTGGCACACACACTTGGGGAACAAGAATATTTATTGATGAGTGGAATCTTAAAGTCATCAGACTGAATGAGGTCAAAAAAGCTCCCAGAAAAAAAGTGGTCTGGGCCCAAGTCCTGAGCAAATGGTTCCTTCCTGTGGCTTATTCCCTTATCTGTAGCTGTTGTTGTGGTTTAGACGCTAAGTCATCTCTGACTCTTTGAGCCCAGTGGACTGTAGGCTGCCAGCCTCCTCGGTCCATAGGGCTTTCCAGGCAAGAATACTGGAGTACCTTGCCATTTCCTTCTCCAGGGCATCTTCCAGACCTAGGGATCACACCCGAGTCTCCTGCATTAGCAGGCAGGTCCTTTACCACTCAGCCATATGGGAACAGTCACTGCATTACAATCCTGGATCTTATAAAACTATATATATATTATATGAATCATTTCAAGAGGCCTAGTCACCATTATTTTTTCATCACAGACTTAATCACACATCTGCTAATACAAGAAATAAGGCATGAATCTTTAAAATAAGCAGAGCACAAGTAATACAGTTAGACATTAATCAGGTCCTAAGTAAGTTAGCAGTGCTGTCTTCTAAGGAGTTGCATGGCTTCCTCTAGAAACTGTCACCCTTGTGGTGAAACGGGTATTTCTTCCCTTGAAGAGGTCTGGTTAAGGCACAATGCAGATGAAATATGCACACCAGAGGAGAGGGAAGAATCTGAAACAGACAGACCAAAATGTTCAATTTAAATTTTTCTTGTCTTGTCTTAAAATAGGAATTTTATCTCATTGTTGCTTAAGATTTTCCTGCCACAGGGACCACCTCTTGGAAGTCCTTCCCTTCCATCCATCCAGCCCCTGGGTGAGGATCACACGCTTCACCCCAGTACAGGAGTGAGGGGCAGTAGTGGGGTCACTCTCCTCCCCTCCCCCACAGCTCTGCTTGTCTGACCCCTCTGGTCCTGGTGAAGCTAAGATGCTGGGGTTGATGCTTTGTGGCTGCGAACAGGAGAAGAAGGCTTGTGGTGCATTTCTCATCACCAGTTACTATATAGGGCTGTTGGTGTCATTGCAGGGCGGCACATGAACTTTTATGCAGAGTATGTCATGAGAAACGCTGGGCTGGATGAAGGAAGCTGAAATCAAGATTGCTGGAAGAAATAGCAATAACCTCAGATAACACCACCCTTATGGCAGAAAGTGAAGAGGAACTAAAACGCCTCTTGATGAAAGTGAAAGTGGAGAGTGAAAAAGTTGGCTTAAAGCTCAACATTCAGAAAACTAAGATCATGGCATCCAGTCCCATCACTTCATGGCAAATAGATGGGGAAATAGTGGAAACAGTGGCTGACTTTATTTTTTGAGCTCCAAAATCACTGCAGATGGTGATTGCAGCCATGATATTAAAAGATGCTTGCTCCTTGGAAGGAAAGTTATGACCAACCTAGACCTCATTAAATAGCAGAGACATTACTTTGTCAACAAAGGTTCGTCTAGTCAAGGCTATGGTTTTTCCAGTGGTCATGTATGGATGTGAGAGTTGGACTATAAAGAAAGCTGGGTGCCGAAGAATTGATGCTTTTGAACTGTGGTGTTGGACAAGACTCTTGAGAGTCCCTTGGACTGCAAGGAGATCCAACCAGTCCATCCTAAAGGGAATCAGTCCTGGGTGTTCATTGGAAGGACTGATGTAGAAGCTGAAACTCCAATATTTTGGCCACCTGATGCGAAGAGCTGACTCATTTGAAAAGACCCTGATGCTGGGAAAGATTGAGGGCAGGAAGAGAAGGGGACGACAGAGGATAAGATGGTTAGATGGCATCACGGACTCAGTGGAAATGAGTTTGGTAAACTCCGGGAGTTGGTGATGGACAGGGAGGCCTGGTGTGTTGTGGTTCATGGGGTCACAAAGACTCGGACACGACTGAGCGACTGAACTGACTGACATGAGCACCCACACATGTACACGCACAGGTGCACTGAACATCCATACCGGTACACATCTTTAAAGAGAGGCCTTGAGGTGCTGTCATGGCCCTTTAAGAGGTAGTGGGCAGGATGTTGACATAGGGATGGGGCCCTACCTCTTGCCTCACAGGCTGGGCCACATCCCCAGGCTCTGGTCCAGATGGAGGTGGAGAGTCAGTGGGAGTGATTTTCTCAAAAACATAGATTTGGGTGAGGGTGAAAACTGACTAGGGCTCTTTTGAGTTCTAGGTCAACTTGGGGTATTACAATATGTGGATTTTGTTTTGGGCTTTTTGTTTCTTTGCTTTTTTCCCTTTTATTTTTATATGAATGCTAAGTGGCTTCAGTCTTGTCCAACTCTTAGTGACCCCATGGACTGTAGCCCACCTGGCTCCTCTGTCCATGGGATTCTCCAGGCAAGTGTATTGGAGTGGGTGGCCACGCCCTTCTCCAGGGGATCTACCTTACCCAAGGGTCAAACTGGCATCTCTTGCATTGTCTCCTGCATTGCCCATGGATTCTTTACTACTGATCCATTGATGACGCTCTTTATCTTTATACTGAGATTAAAAAGAATATTATGTGTGTGAGAAAAAGTACAAGGCTTTTCCCGATGATTGACAGCAGGGGCTGATGGAAACAAAAAGATCTAGAATAAAAATTTTTAATTATATATTTATTTTACCTGATTCCAGAAACTCAGGAAGCAGCAGCAGAAAGCAACAGGTACACAGAAACACACACACGTGTCACCTCACACTCAAACAATGCAATTTCTTTGGAATGGAAACAGCAACAACCACCCCCACCCCCAAACCACCTGCCAAAGGAATTCTCAAAAGAAACTTTCTCTTTAAGAACAAGTTACCCAATAATTTTTGGACTCCTGACCAAAAGATAGAAAAAGAAAGAAAAAAATAATCTCAGGCTAACATCACCTTTAAGGCTGCAGGAGCCACACTGGTCTCCCTGCAGAGGCAGGACCCGCTGCTTTGATCACTGAGGCAGGAGGGCCACATCGCTTCCCCTTACAAACACTGCAGACACGTGTCTTCAAGACCCTAGGTTTCTCTGCCAGCTCCTACTTCGATGTCCAGAAAGTTATTGGGATGGAAATCATCACAACTTCCTCTAAGAAGCCCTCTAGGCAGTGGGTGTTTAGTGAACCTGCAAAAATTCTGGAGCCAGTCTCAGGTGGGGCTGAGCACCGGATGGGGCCCAGGGACCCAAGGTCTCTGCTTCAAGACTCCCACCCACTGGGAATTACTGACCTCCAGAGCTTTTGTTTTAACTTAAAAAGAAGCCGACTCATTAGAAAATACCCTGATGATGGGGAAGATTGAAGGCAGGAGGAGAAGTGGGTAACAGAGAATGAGATGGTTAGATGGCATCACTGACTTAACGGACATGCATTTGTCCGGGAGATGGTGAAGGACAGGGAAGCATGGTGTGCTGCAGTCCATGGAGGTTGCCAAGAGTTGGACACAACTAAGAGACTGAACAACAGTAATACCCTACAACCCCCTCTGCTGGGAAAAACAGGGTCCAATCCCTAGCTACCCACACTCACCCCACTCCACACACCTGTACCAACTAAGACACAGCCAGGGTGACAGACAACCGGAGCCTCCAGAGGCCCAGGGTGTGAACAGCTGCACAGAGGGCTGTGTGCTGTGGAGTCAGCACCTTAGGAGGGGGAGGGGGTGGTGGGCAGAGGAGGAAGGAGTCTCAGGTCCTGACGGATCAGAAGAAGGAAGATGGGAAGAGGTGGTCAGGACACAGGAGACAAGAAAACCAAGGAAGAACAGAAAAGGGCCAAAAAGCAGAAAATGTAGAAAAGATGGAACAACACAAGAAAGAGGCAAAACAGAATTATGGGCAAGCACACGAGACAGAAGGGAGACAGAGAAGAAGGAGGGAAGGGAACAGGAAAGAGCAAGATGAATGGGAAAGGATGTGAGACGGGAGAGAGGGAGCCAGGAAGAGGACGTCAGAGGACGACTGAGCTTGGTGAAGACGTCTCCACTGACAATAAGAGGGAAACGGGGGCCTGGTGCAGAGCCTCAGAAGCTGATAAAAAAAGCAGCGGGCCAAGTCCACCAGGTCCACCACATAAATTAGCAGATTGACGGCAGTCAGGACGGCCACAGCCAGTCGCTGGTCCCAGGTGCACATGTAGGAGCTGAGTTTATCACGGCAGCTCAAGTCGCTGGACCTCTGGGGCTGCCTGCCGAACTCCCTGTTGAACTGGTAGAGAGGCCAGAGGACCACAGCAGAGGCATAGAGGAGGGTGGAGAGCAGGGTCAGCCCCAAATGCACAAGGGGGACGGGGACGGGCAGCCTGTTGTCCCAGTTGTACCAGTTCAGCAGGAGGGTCATGGCTGACAGGAGGAAGCAGATGGAATACACGGCCACGCACCACTCTAGGGCCGGCTGGTGCACGTACAGGTGGGGGCTGCTGATGAAGGCGAAGATGACACAGGCCACGAAGATCTCCAGCCTGTGAAGCAGGCCTGGCAAGGTGAGAACAGAGCAGGAGAACTCTCCAGACCGGGCACAGGTCCAGACCACTTCAGTGGCATAAGCCACAGATGCAAGGCTGGAAAAGGCAGTGACCACAATGGCGTGGTCGCCAAAGGGGCTGTGAGGCAGCAACTGGATGCAGGCGGTGGCAAAGACGATGGAGCCTGAGAGACACAAGAAGGTGGCACAGGAGGCGCTGGTGATGAGAAAGCCATCCCAGGAGAGGTGGAGGCGAGACTGAAGTCCACACAACTCGACTATTAGGATGATGAGGGTCACGATGAAGCAGAAGCACCAGACAAATATGGACCGGTTACCTGCAGCCACCTGCAAAGTGCTCACACCAGCCACCAGTGAGAAGGCCACGCAGATGGAGAGCAGCTGCAGCAGGCAGAGAAAGTAGCCCATGATGATGGTCAGAGAGCCCAGGCCTGAGGACGATCATGTGGAGGTCCTGATGGTTGTGCAGGCTTGAGCGCTTTGCTCTACAGTTCAGCAGGTCATCCAGGCCGTGGGTGGGAGCCCAGAACCAAAGCTCGTGGCTCTGAGACCCAGGACACACCTTCAGGGCCATGGCCTCCTTCCACAGCAACCTGGAGACACACGTGTCCTGGCCTGTCCTCCCAGGAGCCACCACTAGAAGGAGCTGCCATCTGAGAGGACACAGCTCCACCAGGAGGAGGGCAGCTTCAGAGATTAACAGGGAGGAGCCATGGGGTGAGAGCAAGGCCCTGGGGACAAGATGACACAGAAAATAGGAACTGTTCTGAATCCCCTCCCCTGCATTTTGCCTTCCTTTGTGATTCATCCTCATTGGGGCAGGGAGACTCCAACCCAGCAAGACCCCGAGGTGGAGTGTCCCAGAGGAAACACAGAATAAATTAACATAATGTTTAGCTTTTAAGCTCCAAAATTGCCATCCAGATGCGAGTCTGGAAATATCTAGAAGTAGTCCTACCTGAGTGAGGATTCTCCTGGCCTGGGAGACTGGTTAGCAGCTTCCAAGCTGGGAAGAAGGGATTGGAAATGAACAAGGATGCTGTGTCTGATTCTGATGTGAAGTCTTTCAGGGCATCCCAGGGAGGGGGTGGGGATGGACGGATGACTGGCCCCCTTTTAAGGGCAGGAGCTGAAAGAGGAGGCACCTGCTGGACCCCTAGGAGGGGACAGCCCTGAGAAGGCACCCAGGACTGGAGTAGGGGCTGGGTGACAGACTGGGGATGACTGAGGAGGTGGGGGCGGGTGCAGATTCCAGAGTCCTAGTGGCCCTGAGGCATCCCAGTAGGGGTCTTCTGACCCAGAAGGGGTGCAGGCATGGAGCCAACCTTCCCATGGAGGAGGGGCCGGGACTGGAACTGAGACAGGAGAACAGGGGCCTGAAGGGGTTTCAGGGCTGTGACAGGGACTCGTGGCCAGAGTGGCAGGGACCCTGGAGACCACGGAATGGCCCAGGTCACTGCCCAGGACAGTCCCGCCAGCCAGGGCTGCAGTCCTGCTCACACAGGGGCTCCTCCAGGGTCCAGTGTGGGAGGAGTGAGGCCCCTCCTAGCCCGCCCCCTCCTCAGGGACAGCTGCCCTGTTTCCAAGGCACTATTTGCTGAGAGGCCCCCAGGGCAGAAGGGCCAGCACTCTGAGCCCCAGCCAGCTTCCTGCCACCTTTGCTTCCTTGTCACCTTTGCTGATAATAAACCCTGGGACAGGCTGAGGCTGGAAAGAGAAACACAGAGCAAACCTGAGAACCTCCCTGGACTCACAAAGCTCCCTGAGCCCCAATTGCAGGGGAGCGCTGGAGCCTGCTGGCCTCCCAGTGGGTATGCCAGGGGTGGGGAGGGGCACTGTCATGAGGGCTGATGGGGGTATCTGTCCCCGAAGCTGTTCCCAACTAACCTCAACAAAATGACCCTGCAATTTACATCTAAGGCTAAAAGACAACTTTAAGTTAAGTTCAGTCACTCAGTCATGTCCGACTCTTTGCAACCCCATGAATCGCAGCACGCCAGCACTCCCTGTCCATCACCAACTCTTGAGTTCACTCAAACTCATGTCCATCGAGTCAGTGATGCCATCCAGCCATCTCATCCTCTGTCATCCCCTTCTTCTCCTGCCCCCAATCCCTCCCAGCATCAGAGTCTTTTCCAATGAGTCAACTCTTTGTATGAGGTGGCCAAAGTACTGGAGTTTCAGCTTTAGCATCAGTCCTTCCAAAGAACACCCAGGACTGATCTCCTTTAGGATGGACTAGTTGGATCTCCTTGCAGTCCAAGGGACTCTCAAGAGTCTTCTCTAACATCACAGCTCAAAAGCATCAATTCTTTGGCGCTCAGCTTTCTTCACAGTCCAATTCTCACATCCATACATGACCACAGGAAATACCATAGCATTGACTAGATGGACCTTTGTTGGCAAAGTAATGTCTCTGCTTTTTAATATTCTATCTAGGTTGGTCATAACTTTCCTTCCAAGGAGTAAGTGTCTTTTAATTTCATGGCTGCAATCACCATCTGCAGTGATTTTGCAGCCCAGAAAAAGAAAGTCTGACACTGTTTCCACTGTTTCCCCATCTATTTCCCATGAAGTGATGGGACCAGATGCCATGATCTTCGTTTTCTGAATGTTGAGCTTTAAGCCAACTTTTTCACTCTCCTTTTTCACTTTCATCAAGAGGCTTTTGAGTTCCTCTTCACTTTCTGCCATAAGGGTGGTGTCATCTGCATATCTGAGGTTATTGATATTTCTCCCAGCAATCTTGATTCCAGCTTGTGCTTCTTCCAGCCCAGAATTTCTCATGATGTACTCTTCATAGAAGTTAAATAAGCAGGGTGACAATGTATAGCCTTGACGTACTCCTTTTCCTATTTGGAACCAGTCTGATGTTCCATGTCCAGTTCCAACTGTTGCTTCCTGACCTGCATATAGGTTTTTCAAGAGGCAGGTCAGGTGGTTTGGTATTCCCATCTCTTTGGATCCATTTAATGGCACAGAGGGAGGGCTTGGGGAAGGAGAGGATGAGGTTCCTTCCGTGTGACTCTGGGTCAGGCCTGTGCCCTCTCTGGGCCTCAGTTCCCCCACCTGGAAAGCAAGAGGTTTGCCTGAGTCTCCCAGCAGCGCTCCTCCATGCTAATCTGTGAGCCTGGACATGGTGCCCCAGAGAAATCACAGCCTGGATGTGGCTGAGCCCTGCCTGCCCAGCAGCCAGGCGTGTGGACTGGAAGACAGAGAGCCAGGAAGTTCATGGCCAGGACAGAGGAAGGAAGGAGGAGATGCCAGAAGGACAGAGAAGGAAGAGGGAAGATGGACACCAGAGTGACAAGGATAAGACATTTCATAACTGGATGATCCTGTCCATTTACTCATCAGAGCCTCAGGTTCCCCATCTGTGCACTGGGCTTATAACCTACTATGTGTCAATTAAATGAATAAAAGCACGTGAAGGGCTCCTCAGAGGGTCTCTGACAGGGCACTCTCAATCCATGCCCCCTACCTGTTCCCCTCCCCACCCCTCTCACAGAGGACCTGGAAGGCCCTGGCCCAGTCTGGACAACAGCACATGGAGCTTGATTTGCTGCAGATCAGGGGCTGCGAACCAGCTTGCACTGCAGGTGGACTCTTGATGTGTTCAGTTTTCCATCACAGTATTTTTATGAAGAAATGATATAGAATCACTATTTCTTTCACTAAGTGTTTGGAAGCGGCAGTGTTTTAATTTCGCATGAAAAATTCAGACTCCCAGCTCCTTTGGAAGCCTTGGGAGATCTGGTGTCACCGGGCTGTGTGTCCTTGAGGGGCTGGTTTGGGGGAGGGGGCTGGAGCTGATGTGGCTATGCTCTCTATATTGTTTTCCATTCATATCTTCATGTAGTTTTCTATATTTCTCTTTTTCTCCTGTATAATTGACATAAAGCAAGTCTATGATCATCTCACATGTCCTGATTTCTTCTCCTGGGCATGACCAGGCTTCCTGCCTGCTCACAGGAACGTCCACCCCTCCATCCAGGGAGCATCTGTGTCCTCAACCTCATGTACAATCTTCAACACATTTCATATGTTCTGAAATATGTGGACATGTGTGTGCATAGATGCACATGTTTGTAGGGCATATCTGTATCTTTTTTTCCATTTTATACACATGAGAGTGTGTCATGCACAGGGCCTCCTTCTTTTCTACCCTGGCAGGTGCAGCTGGTCCTCTCCAGGGGCCCTAGTCCTCTCCATCCCCTTTACTCATTTCCTTCCCTCCTGGCTCCTGTGGGCATTTGGACTTACTCCCCTTCTCCAGATCAGTGGACCCTCCCCTCCCCGCCGTGAGTCTCAGACACTGGGGGACACTGGAAATAACAAGGGGACCTGGGATCCATGTGACCACCATGCTCTAGAGTAGGTCAGCTAGCTTTTCTGGTAATTTATAAAAATATGAGAGACTATATTTTCCAAATCTTTATTTATTTTTATTTCCTAGGGCTATTGCATAAGATTACCATGAGCTTGGTGGTTTAATACAAGAGAGATTTATTCTCTCACAGTTCTGGAGGTCAGAAGTCTGAAATCAAGGTGCCAGCAGGGCTGTCCTGCCTGTGATGCTCCAAGAGCGTCCGTCCTTGCCTCCTTTAGCTTCTAGAGACCCCTTATCTCGTAGCCCCCCCCTTAACTCCATCTCTGTCTTCATATGCTCATCTTTTCTGAACTCTGTGTGTGTAAATCTCTGCGTCCTTTCTCTTGTAAAGACACCAGTCACTGCACTGTGGTCCCACCCTCCATCCAGGATGATTTCCATCCCCAAATCTTTAGTTAAGTATGTTTGCATCATCATGCTTCTATATTAGGCCACGTTCTGAGGTTCTGAGTAGATATGAGTTTCAGGAGGACCCTCTTCAACCCATTACAGTTCTCTTTCCTATCTTCCTGTCTTTTTTTGCACGGTGTCTTTTTCTAATGTGTTTATCATTAGTGTATTTGTTTATCAAAGTGTGTTGGCTTGCTGAGTCTTTCATATTGGTGTGTATTCACTGGAGTTCCTGGGACTCCCAGCAGGTTGATCCCTCACGTACTTTGTCATTAAACTGTGACCCTCCCCCCTTTTACAGGACTCACTTTTCTGGGAGGGTCCTGACACCTTTGTTGGAAGCTTCACCCAGAATAACTGCATTTGCTTCTGCTCAGGACCCTCCAGACCAAACACCTGTTGGGTGCCAATTGTGTTAATTTCCAGGTTGGCATTGTTTGACCTCAGAGGTCATGTATATTTGGGCCCATTTCACCAGAAATGAAGACTTAAATTTTGCTTCTCTTGTGGAGACTTAAAAAAAAACTCCAAAACTCCTGTCAAGGTGGGTATTAGCCTTGACCTTTCCTCTTGCTGAAGGACATGGTTTTCCTTGTCTACTCTACCTCTGAGTAGAGGTGAACATGTCAAGGTGGGTATTAGCCTTGACCTTTCCTCTTGCTGAAGTCTCTTGTGGAGACTTAAAAAAACTCCAAAACTCCTGTCAAGGTGGGTATTAGCCTTGACCTTTCCTCTTGCTGAAGGGCATGGTTTTCCTTGTCTACTCTACCTCTGAGTAGAGGTGAACAATGTCAAGGTGGGTATTAGCCTTGACCTTTCCTCTTGCTGAAGGGCATGGTTTTCCTTGTCTACTCTACCTCTGAGGTTGTGAACAATGTGGTCCTGGCTTTAGGGAAGTGTCTCAGCTTCAACTCATTACTTTCTGCCACCACAAACCTTATTTTTGACCCAAGTGGGCATATTGACCAGCCTCCAGTTGGCCAGGGTCAATTCTCTTTTCTCCCTCCTCCCACACACAAGCAGCAGTCACATCCACTCTGCCATTGAAACTTCATGAGAGCCTCAAGCAAATCATACAACCCAAAACTCTTCCTCACTTCTTTGCTTTGTTAATCTTTTTTTATGTTCTTTTAGACTTGACACTTAATCACCTCCTCCAGGAGGTCTTCCTTGATTCCACCAACTCCATCTCCAATTGCTTCCAGAGTGACACTTCTGTGAAGTAATCTAATGTGGGCAGCTCCTGGGTCTCATATGAGCACAACAGGTGAGGTGGGAGGAAGGGAGGTGTTGTAGGAGCAGCAGACAGGGCTCAGTGTAGATGGACCCGGACACCAGAGACACAAGTAGGATCTTAGCTGTAAGTGATGAGGCCTCGCTGACATTCTCTAAGGAAGGGCTGATCCATCAGAGGCCCACTCTGTAACTGACACGCTGGCTGTAGGAGGAAAATGGGGTGGAGGCTGGCCAAGAAGCTGGGCAGCCAGTTTGGAGGCTGATTGTACAGTCCACATATTGGTTGATGAGCCTTGAGCAAAGATACTTCAATGGTGTAGGGCAGGGGCAGATTTATAAAATATTTGAAAGCAAACATTCAACTGGTCTTGATGAGAGGAGGGGCCATGATTACTGACACTTGATCCCCCAGGGACAGCGGTAACCTCACCTCTCCTTTCTGCTTTCTTAACATCTCAGGCTCCATCCCAGGTGCTCCCAGCGCCCCGCCCCTCCCTCTAGACACCACCCACTGAGTGTGCTCTGGGAAGGGAGGCTAAGAAAAGGGGAACCAGCGGAGCTCAGGGGAGGTGGCCTGGGCTCCTGCCTCCATGTTTCCTTGAGTCCCCTCCAGATACACGTGCTGTTGCTCCACCTGCACCTGAGGCCCGGCTCCTGTGCTTCTAGAGGGAGGAAGTTTATTAAGAAATGGCTCACTGCCCGCAATTCACCAGGAACCATTCTCTGGAGTGATGGTCCCCCTGCTCCTCAGCCTCCCATCCCTCCTTTTCTCCCTCCTCCTCCTCTCCCGTTGTCTGAGGGTCTCAGGTCCTCAGGACTCCAGCCTCGACCACCTCTTCTCTGTACATCTTCTAGTCCTTATCCAATCAGATGGCTTTAAGTGTTCTAGGCACTAGACAGAGAGCAGAGAATGGAACCAGAAGTTTCTTCCCTCACGAATCCTACTTATCTAGATGAATAATATGCAAACAAATATATAATAGCATGTCATCTGGTAATAAATATAATGACAAGGGGAAAACAGGTGAAGAGGCAGTTATTGGAATGTGGGGAGTAGATAAGACTGCTCCATGGGTGTGCCATTTAAGAAGATGCTGAATGAAGTAAATAGGCTGAATGAAGACAACTCCACAACTCCTGCCTCCAGAGCCAATCTCTGCTGAGTGCTAGAGTCTTATCCAGCTACCTCCTGAATGCTCTCTCTGAATCATGTATGGTACCTCACACCCAACATGTCCAATCCCACCTTTGTGAATCTCCCACCCCCAAAACACACTGATCCTTTCTCATCTTTCTCATTCAGTCAATGGCAGCACCTTCACAGATGCTTTTCACAAAATACGTGTGAATCCATCCTCTCTTCTTCATCTCGAGTCACCACCTGGTCCAGATCCATCCATCCCCTCACTCGCTCTCCTGCCATAAGCTTCCTGCTAATGACTCTGTCTCCATTCTTTACCTCAATGTCTGCTTTGGAGTGAACTTAACTAAGAACACTTTTCAGGCTTGTCTTTGCTCCCTCAGGATGAAACACACATTCCAAAATATCACCTCCAAAGCCCTGCAAGCTCACACCTCTTTCTACCTCTCTTACCTCTTTGCCTCCCTCCCTCCAGCCACTGAGAACTTCTCCCAATTCCTCCTGGTCATCTCAGGGCCTTCCCACTGACATGTCTGCACATCCCTCAACTCTGAACTGAGACCAGAGCTCAGCCTGGAACATGGCAGTCCTGTGCTCAGTCAATGATACTCTAAGCCTCAGTTTCATCACCCAGAAAATAGAGATAATTAGCACCTGCTTTTAGACATGATGGGCTCTTGATTAGACCTGCAGAGAACATCTCTGGCAACTTCAGCAGAAAACAACTGTACTAGAGAGCTGCTGGGTAGCTTAGAGAATTATTAGGGTGGGACCAGGCTCAGAAATAGGCTCAGACCAGGAAAGCAGGAGCTAGGCAGCCAGGGCACAGCCAAGGGCAGCTGGTCCAGGCACCATGGCCATTGGAAGCACACACTGGATGCTATTGCAGGCCTGGATCGTGAGGCTGTAAGGTAATATCCATAAGCCTATATTATAAAGTCATATTCATTCAACAAATACTGCTTGTGTCAGCCCAGTTCAGTGCTGGGAATATAGTCATGAGTGAAAGAGGGAAATGCTCTACCTGGTGCATCTATATTGTAGTGTTTATGTTTGAAGCCTCATAGTTTACTTGAAGCTGAATGTAGAGTTTTGCCTTCTATTTTACAATAGGTCATAATATTATACACATAACATATCAGGCCTGTTTCAACAAAAAAATAACAGCTTCCTACAAATGGACTGGGGACTCTGTCCCCCCATATTTGCTTGATGACACAGAACCCTGTTTCCTTACATGCCTATAAGGAGCAACTTCTTGACACCAAGAACAAAGCTTAAAACAAGCTTGTGGAGAGGGAAGAGGAGAAAGCAGAGGTGCCAGGGTCCTGTGGTGGGGGAAAGAGGTTGAGATAATAGAGGGATCTGGGTGTCTGCCAGCCTCTGCAGGGTCCAGGAACAGAATATTCTGGAATCCCTCCTTCCACCTGAAGCACCAGAAAGAAACACAAGCTCTTTCTTCTTAGGGATTAGCATAAGGAGTGGTCCCAGACTAGCAACGAGAGTGTTACTGGGGGCAGTGGTCTGGGCTGATGGGCAGCTGGCCCTGGCTCAGCAGGGACGTGGACCACTGCCGTCACCTGGTTGCCTGAGGGATGGTGTGCTGCGGGCAGCAGTGGGCAGCTGGGAGCCCGAGGGGCAAGCAGGCTGCAGCTGGGACAAGGGGAATGCCTTCCCTCGGTTGTAGTGCTGAGAGGGTGTCATTTGTCCTAAGGTTTGTCAGGGTCAATGTAGGGAGGGGAGGATGCCCAGAGGGAGCCCCACTCCGTGAGCTGCCCAAATGCATGGTTTCTGAGAACTTTGTTGACTGAGGAAGCTCACTCTTCTTCCAGACAAAGCACTGGAGGGATTTATGGAAACAGATGCTGGTTGGAATGCGGGTGAGGAGATGGGCTTAAACGGAGCTCCCGTCATCACCTCCCAACCCCTGGTCAGAAGCAGATTCAGACAAGAATCTCAGCAGCCCAGCCTGGCTCCAGAAGAGACCTTAGACCATCTCACGCGTTCTATCGGCTGAGAAAGGGGCCTTGAGGACTTGGGCTGCAGCGGGGCTGCTGTGGACACAGTAGTTACAAGAGGTCACACGTGTCGTGCTCACTGAAGGCCGAGCTCTGCTGTGGATTCATTTGTTCCTACAGCAGCCCCTGAGCTGTGCACTCTGTGTCCCCATTTTCACAGGCACAGAAAGGTCAACTGGCCAAGATCACATAGATAGGAAGTGGCAGAGCTGGGATTTGAGCCTAGATACTTGGTTCAAGATCTTAAACTCTCCCTGGATTTGGCATTGTACCTTAAACCCAAGAGGAATGGAGTAGCCATTTCTTCAGCAACAACACTCTGATTAGGTGACTTATTTCTATTTCACCTTCAGAGATATATTTATTGTCATCCCCATTTTACAGATTTTGAACTGAGGCCCCAAAACTACATTCTATCTTTTGCTCAAGGTTACATAGTTACTCCTTTCAGAGCCTGGAATTCAAGTCTGGCTTCCTGTAAAACTCAGCAGGTACTAGTACCTCAGGAAAGGCTGAGCCCCTTCCCTCTTCTCTTGGGTCCAGGAATCATCTCTGGGCTCCTTCTGTCCTGGTCTAACTACAGTGCCCCAATCAGCAGTGCCCTCATCTCAGTCAGACCACTTCTTGTTGACGAGCCAGCCAGAAAATGCCAGAAAGTGTGTGGAGACCTTAGACACTGCCTTCTCCTCAGCTCATCTGCCTCCCTACACCCACCTTGAGACAGGAGACAAACACACAGACAAGGGCCAAGATTGGCATCCTGCACTGGTTCCCAGGGCAGATAACCAGGTGCCTGATGCCCCAGGAGAGAAGAAATCCTCTTCTCTCCACTCAAAGGTAAATTAGGGAAGGCTATCTCCATGATTATTCCAAGAAGCTGCTCCAGAGCCAGAGAATGGGAGCATCTGTGCCCCGGGCTCTGATCTGGATGTGGCTCAGGCCAGTCTTGGGGAGTGGGGGCGTCAGCTGGAGTCACGCTGCCTGGAGGAGGCTCTGGCTGGCCTGCTGAGGAGGGAGCCTCTGGCCACTGCCTCGGGAGACAGAGAGTTATCCTGTGGCAGAACTGAAACCAGAAACCAGATCTCTTGGGCCAGGCAGGGAGCAAGGGTAGGGCCTGAGACTTGGGCGCCATGGGGCTTCTCCATCAACTATGTGTGCTAAAGGGCTGGGGGAGTCCTGGTCATAGCAGATGGGCTTGGGGGCCACAGCTCCCCCTCCCCAGACCCCTGGACCCAAGGCACCTCCCTTCCCTCTGCCTTGGGAGACAGGCTTGTGTGGGCATCTCTCAGCCCCTCCCCCAGACTGTGCATCAAAATTGCAGGGAACATGGAAACCATCTGCCAACTATCCCTCCCCTGACCCTTCTTCTCCAGTTGGTATAGTTTTCAAACTTAAACTTTATTTTCTTGAAAAAGTAATATATTTACATGGTTCAAAATAAAAATATTCTTTTAAAAGCCATGTATTGAGAAACTTCACTTCTACCTGTGGCTCCATCTAGTCTCTCTTCAGTTCCTCTTCCTGATTAAGACCAGGCATCTTCTGCACTGAACTCATGGGGGTCTTTCTGTGTTTCTTGAAGCAAACAAATAATCTATAGATATCTTTATTTTTATTTGTATTTCTCTCCCTATTATACATTTTAAAATAGCATACTATGTATCTTACTGTTTTTACTTTGTATATACTAGAGATATTTCCTTATCATTATTTGAGAGCATCCTCATTTTTTCCAGCTGTTTAGTATTCCTTCTTCTGTCTACACCATAGATTATTAACCACCACCCTAAAGATGAGCCTATGAATCACTTCCAATCTTTCCAATCTTATTTTCAAATGAGATCTTGAGTGAGAGTTTGATTCAAGCCAGATTGCTCTGGTTAGAGAAAATGCTGGGTGGGCCAACACCCTACTTGCAACCCCACCATCTCACTAGAAACCAAGGTCTCCAGAGGACATAGCTTAAAAACCATGATTTTAGCCTAATTTTCCTATTTATAAATGGGAGACTGAAGCTCAGATTAGTGACGGGACTCATCCATGCTCATGAGTTATCCTGTGGAAGAACTGAAACCAGAAACCAGATCTCTTGGGCTCCGCTCTCCATGCAACTCACGGTTCATCTCCAGGGAGACCAGACCAGGGCTGTGGGGCCACTTGACTGGAGGTAGGACCACATGTGACTGTGGACCAAGCTGTGGACCCCGGTCTACCTCTTTCTCACTCTGGGTTTCCATTTCCTCTTCTACTATTTTGGATCAGTCCCTTTGTACTCCCAGCAGAAAAGATCAGGAAAAGGCAGCGTTGGAAAGGACCAGGGTCTCTGGCACCCCTCCCCCATCTAGCAGATGAGGAAACGGACTCAGCAGCAGTGAGTGCCCTCCTCAGGGGGACGGGGCAGGTTTGTGCAGAACGAGGGTGGACGGGGCAGAATCCCAGCCTGGAGGATGATGGGGCCACACTTGTCACAAGCAGCGTGGGGCTGTGGACAGACAGCCCGCCTAGGGACAGGACACCTGGGTCCTGACTCTGACTCTGCCACACACAGGGTGACTCTGGACAAGTCCTGCCCCTCCCTGGGGTCCAGCTGCTCCTCCTCTATGAAGAGAGGGTTGGAATAAGCAGAAGACCTTTACACTCTCTTTTGAGCCCCACACTGAGGGGACTGGACCAGCCTTGGAACTGTGACAAATGACACTTAACCCCCCAACAAGAGGGATGGAGTAGCCGCCTTCATGAACCATGAGGCTTGGACAGTGAGCCCCTCAGGTGAGCCCACCCTGGGCAATTCTTTTACTAAAGCACAGAGGCATTTCCATCGTCCTGGGAAGTGAGGTCCCAGGACTGGGTTCCATTTGATTCAGGAAATATAAGAATATGATACTCCTGCACAAAAACTTGGGTTTATCCATGTGTTTGTCAATGAAAATTTAATCAATAGTCAACTTAAGAAAGAAATAGAAGTTTTATTGGCACCAACCTGATGAGCATAACTGGGGAGACAGTCTCTCAGGAAGCTCTGACCTGTCCTGGAGAAGTAAGGAGGGCAGGATGCATGTGATTTGGGGACACACAGCTTGGTATAGGTTACTGCTCTTCATGAGGACCAGATATCTTGGGTAATGGTTTTAGTGCTTTTCCGAATATGGAAAGATGCAAGAAACTGGGCTCATAAAATATTCTCCTGAAAATATCTAACTATCTGAGGTCTGGTTCTCACACTTGTCCCAGAGCACAAAGTACTTTATCCTGATTTTCACCCTGAATTCCTTCCAGGGTGGATTGTAGATCAGCGACTGCAGTGGCTAATGACTTGTTTCTCTTTTTCAAAAGCATATATTTTTATTTATGTATGTGGCTAGGCTGGGTCCTAATTGCAGTATGTAGGATCTAGTTGCCCAACCAGGGATCAAACCTGGGGCCCCTGCGATGGGAGTGCAGACTCTTAGGCACTGGACCACCAAGGAAGTCCTGGCTTGATTCTTGTAGCACTGGGTGGTCAGCAACATTCTTTATTACACAAGTCCCTCTATTTCTGTCTTAATTTCAACCAAGGTTTAGGAGACATTTTCCACCAGTTTGTCCCAGGGCGCTAGGAACGCTCATCCCCAGGTCAGATGGGGATTTCACTGATAGGCCACTCACGTGCTGTTACTCACCCCGTCCTGGCAACAGTAGCTAAAAGACGGCTGGACCACCTGTCTTACAAGTCTTACAAGTCTCTCAGTTCCAGGAGATGGTTTCCCCTTGTTGCTTCTTCTCATATCTAGAATCACACTATTACAATCATGAATCTTAGAGAACTATATATTATATTTCATTTCAAGTAGCCAGTGCTAATGTATGCTTAGTCGCTCAGTTGTGTCCAACTCTTTGAGACCTCATGGACTGCAGCGCTCCAGGCTCCTCTGTCCATGGGGATTCTCCAGGCAAGAATACTGGAGTGGTTTGCCATGCCCTCCTCCAGGGGGTCTTCCCAACCCAGAGATCGAACCCAGGTCTCCTGCATTGCAGGCGGATTCTTTACTGACTGACCCACCAGGGAAGCCCAAGAGTACTGGAGTGGTTAGCCTATCCCTTCTCCAGGGGATCTTCCTGCCATAGGAATCGAACCAGCATCTCCTGCATTGCAGGTAGGTTCAAGTAACCTAGTTATCTTATTTTTTCCATCATTGATTCAAGAAACAGGAATCTTATAAAATGGGCAGAACACAAGTACTACATCTAGTGATCTCAATAAGGTCGTAAGTAAGTAAACAGTGTTATCTGCTAAGAAGTTCCATGGCTTCAGCTAGAAAATTTGATCTCTATGGTGGAGCAGATATTTCTGCTCTTTAGGAGGTCAGATTAATGCACAGTGCACACTAGCAAGGAAGGAAGAGGCCCAAATGGGCAGAGAAACGTTTTATTTGCAAATTTTTCTTCTCGTGCCTTAAAATATGAATTTTATTTCATTCCTTCTTAAGATCTGCCAGCATTAGGATGACCTTTTGGAAACCCTCCCCTCGCACCCCCCTACCAATGGGTGAAGATCACACGCTTCATCCCAGGACAGGAGTGAGGGGCAGCAGAGGGGGTCCTTCCCCTCCCCTCCCCCGCAGCTCTGCTTGCCTGGCCCCTCTGGTCCAGGTGATGCCAGGATGCTGGGCTCTGAGGCTTTGTAATTGATAACAGGAGACTTGTGGGACCTTCACAGCCACCAGTTACTGTAAAGGCCTGCTGATCTCTAAGCAGGGGAGCACAAGGGCTCACACACATGTACACATAGTGCACTGAGCATGCACACAAGCACACACCTTTATACCGAGGCATCCAGATGCTGTCACGGCCCCTTTAAGAGCTAGGGGACAGGATACTGGGCACTGGGGTGGGGCCCAACATCTAGTGTCACAGGCTGGGCCACACCCCCAGGCTCTAGTCCAGGCCTGGGTGGGGAGTCAGTGGGAGGGGCTCCCAGAGACCTCTGTTTGGGTGAGGGTGGAAATTGATTGGGACTCCTCTGAACTCTAGGCAAATTTGCAGCAAGGAGAGTATGAGGATTTTGTTTTGTTTTCTTTCTTTTCTTTCATGTTTATACTGAGGTTGAAAAGGTTATTGTGGACATGGGAGAATACAAGAAACCATTCTCTATGATTGATAGCAGTGCTGATAGGAATAAGAAGCTCCAGAAAAAAACTTTTAAATTGTGCACATTTTTATAGTTCAAATTATGCCTGAGTCCCAGAGAGGCATGAATCAACATCAAAAAGCAACTGACACAGAAAAACACACGTATGTGTCCCCTCACACCCAACAATACAGTTCCTTTGACAATGGAAGCAGCGACCCCCACCCCCTACAAACCACCCGCCCAAGAAAATTTAAATTTTCTCTTGAAGAACAGAGTCACTCAGTAATTTTTGGCCCCCAGAACAGAAGGAAAAAAAGGAAAAACAAAACAAAACACCCAGACAGGTTGGCAGTGTCCACGTTCATCTCCCTGCAGAGGCAGGGTCTGCTGTTTTGATCACTGAGTCAGGGGGACCACATCGCTGCCCCTCACAAACACTGCAGATAGGTGTCTTTAAGACCCTGGGGTTCTTCACCAGCTCTTTCTTCTTTTTATTCCCCAGAGAGTAGTTGGGATGGAAGGTATTTACCCCTGGCTTCCTCCAAGATGCCCCCTAAGCAATGGATGTTTAGTGAGCCTGCAAAAATTCTGGAGCCAGTCTCTTGGAGGACTGAGCACCAAGTGGGGCCCAGGAACCCAGAGTATCTCATGCAAGAATCTCGCCCACTAGAAATTATTGACCATCAGAGGTTTTTTAACTTAAAGGGGAGGTGCACTGTACAGTTGCTCCATTGGGAGAAAAAAAGTTTAATCCTTTCCTATCCGCCCACATCCCCTAAACTCCCCCAACCACACCATTAAGGCACTGCCAGGGGGACAGACACGCTTTGTCAATGGGGCCCCTCAGGAGGCCCAGGGTGTGAACAGCTGCATAGAGGGCTGTGTGCTGTGGAGTCAGCACCTTAGGAGGGGGAGGGGAAGGTGGGCAGAGAAGGAAGGAGTCTCAGGTCCTGCTGGATCAGAAGAAGGAAAATGGGGAGAGGTGGTCAGGACAAAGGAGACGAGAAAACCAAGGACAATCAGAAAAGGGCCAAAAAGCAGAAAATGAAGGAAAAATGAGAGAAGCAAGAGAAAGAGACAAAACAGGACTTGAACAACCAAGGATACCAGGAAGGGGACAGAGCAGCAGGAGGGAAGGGAACAGAAAAGAGCGTGAGATGAGTGGGGAAGAATGTGAGCAGGGAGGGAGGAGAGCCAGGACATCAGGGGCTGACAGAGTTCTGCAAAGACACCTCCTGTAAGTGGAAGGGATCGGGAGCACTGGACTGACCCCCAGTCCCTACAGAAACCTTGCGGGCCCAGTACCCCAGGTCGGCCACATAAACCAGAAGGTTGATGGCTGTCAGGACAGCCACAGCCAGGCACTGGTCCCAGGCACACATGTCGTAGGCGAGCCCATCAACGCAGCTCATGTCCATGAACCGCTGGGGCAGTCCACCAAGCTCCTCGCTGAACTGGTAAAGTGGCCAGAGGACCAGAGCACTGATGTAGAGGAGGACGGAGAGCAGGCTGAGCACAAGCTGGAAAATGGAGAAGGGCCTGGGCGGCATGTATTCCCATTCAGCCAGACCCAGCAGGAGGACCACAGCTGCCAGGATGAAGCAGATGGAGTACACGGCCACACACCACTGCAGGGCCGGCTGGTGCAGGTATAGGGAGGTGTTGCTGAGGAAGGCAAAGATGACACCAGCTACGAAGGTCTCCAGCACCTTCGGCAGGACTCGCATGGTGTGCGCATAGAAGAAGATCTCCTCGAGCTCATAACAGTCCCATATCCTGGCCACTTCTATGACATACAGCACAGACGCGATGCAGGAAAAAGCAATGGCAGCAATGGCCCGGTCCCGGTAAGGACCATAAGGCACGAACTGTACGTAGGTGATAGAGTAGATGATGGAGGCCGAGAGGCAGATGAGGGCAGCGTAGCAGGCATAGGTGACAGAGATGTTGCACCAGAAGAAAGGAAAGCTGGACGGGTGCCTGCAACACTCAACTATGGTAATGATGAAGGTCATGGCGAAACAGATGCACCAGAAGGACATAGACCAGTTACCTATGGCCCCTCTCCGAATGCCCATGTCAGCCACGAGAGAGAAGGCCACGCAGGTGGAGAAGAGCTGTGGCAGGCGGAGGCAGCAGCGCACGGCAAACATGGCATCATCGTCTGGGAATGTCGACCTGGTGGACATGGTGCTGTGATGGTCAGGCAGGTCACGGTCACCAGTACAGCAGTGGTCTTCCCTGAGGACCCACCAGAGAAAGATCCAGTTCCGGAGGTGGATTGTGTCAGATGCCTGGAAAAGGCTCAGGGCCCTGTGAGGACTGAGGCTCAGGACCTGTGGAGTTGGAACCAATGGCTCAGACACTCGGGTAACAGCACAGCTGCTCCAGAATGGTTCCCCCACCCGTCACCCTTGGCCT
>CAKXYN010000698.1:0-25492 GCA_935064755.1 Tragelaphus eurycerus | reverse complement strand
TCTGTTATAAGGGTGGTGTCATCTGCATAACTGAGGTTATTGATATTTCTCTCAACAATCTTGATTCCAGCTTGTGCTTCCTCCAGCCCAGCGTTTCTCATGATGTACTCTGCATATAAGTTAAATAAGCAGGGTGACAATATACAGCCTTGATGTACTCCTTTTCCTATTTGGAACCAGTCTGTTGTTCCATGTCCAGTTCTAACTGTTGCTTCCTCACCTATATATAGGTTTCTCAAGAGGCAGGTCAGGTGGTCTGGTATTCTCATCTCTTTCAGAATTTTCCACAGTTTATTGTGATCCACACACTCAAAGGCTTTGGCAGAGTCAATTAAGCAGAAATAGATGTTTTCTGGAACTCTCTTGCTTTTTCCATGATCCAGCGGATGTGGGCAATTTGGTTTCTGGTTCCTCTGCCTTTTCTAAAACCAGCTTGAACATCTGGAAGTTCACAGTTCACGTATTGCTGAAGCCTGGCTTGGAGAATTTTGAGCATTACTTTACTAGCATGTGATATAAGTGCAATTATGCTGTAGTTTGAGCATTCTTTGGCATTGCCTTTCTTTGCGATTGGAAGGAAAACTGACCTTTTCCAGTTCTGTGGCCGCTGCTGAGTTTTCCAAATTTGCTGGCATATTGAGTGCAGCACTTTCACAGCATCATCTTCAGGATTTGAAATATCCTGAATGGCTATTGTAGGTACTTCCTATTGTTAAATTCTAATTTTGTAATCCTAAAATATAAATTGTGGGAGTTGGTCTGGTAAATTTTTCACAAACTTGAGACCTTCCATGATTCCTTGTCAGAGAAGGCAATGGCACCCCACTCCAGTACTCTTGCCTGGAAAATCCATGGACAGAGGAGCCTGGTAGGCTGCAGTCCATGAAGTCGCTGAGAGTCAGATATGACTGAGTGAGTTCACTTTCACTTTTCACTTTCATGCATTGGAGAAGGAAATGGCAACCCACTCCAGTGTTCTTGCCTGGAGAATCCAGAGACGGGGGACCCTGGTGGGCTGCCATCTATGGGGTCGCACAGAGTCAGACATGACTGAAGCGACTTAGCAGTAGCAGCATGATTCATTGTAATAAATGATTAAAAGGTATATAACTCCATTACTAACACTAGCAAGGGGGTACTCTTTCTGCCTCCTTCTGATATCTGTGTCAGAAGCTTTCTCTATCCCTTTTTTACTTTAATAAAACGCTATTACACAAATGCTCTGAGTGATCAAGCCTCATCTCTGGCCCCAGATTGAATTCTTGTCCTCTGGAGGCCAAGAATCCCAGCATCTTTTGTGGTTCAGCAACAACATTTCAATATGATATTTCTTTCACTAATGCCTCACTTTAAATAAGTAAGGTGATCTAATTCTTGAAAATGACAGTGGAAATCTTTTGGCAATTTTCTGACAAAGGTGTGTTTACTCCTAAGAACTACATACTGAATAAGTTGACCTCTTTTCTTCTGTAAATGACTGGCTCTGGATACAATACCCAGAGCTTTCCCCAGTTCGAGTCAACATGCTAGGAAAGGAGGAGTTAGGATTATGACAGAGAAGCCAAGCTGGAGATCTGACCTTACCCATCTAGTGCCTTTCTTAATTCTGGAGCTTTGGACCCTTGGGATTCTTAAGGGAGAAACATGACTTCTTTATAATTTAAGCAAGTTTCATTTGTATCTATTATCTTATCGTGAAAGCATCTATTTAAATAATTGGTATATATTTAAAATTATATGAAAACTAACATGAACCAATGATGCATATAACTATGTGAATACCACCAATTCAAAATAAAAATAATAAAATTTCAAAGAGGATATGTAGGAAAGATATGTATCATTACTTCTGCTAGTAGTCAAAAAAATAGAGTTGTAGAGGAATAATTTAACTTTGATAAATTTTTCAAAACATGATATTCAATATTTCTATAAGCCTTCAGGGAAACTAAATAATTAAATATAATTTTAAAGCAGTTTAAACTAGGAATTTATGGAAAATAAATTTGCAATAGATATTGAGAGTCTTAAAATGATAATAATAATAAAAAAAACCTTTGAGTCTTATCATATAAATTATAAATATTTATCCTAAGGAAATAATTATAAAATAATATCCCTATAATGATGACCATTTTGATTTATTTTAATAATGGGAAAATATTCAGCTATAATATGATTACCCCACAATGATGAATGACTAATTAATTAAAAGATGTTCTTCAACTAGAGTAATTGTTTTTCATATAAAGCACACTAAAGGAGCTACACATGATACTTGTTAAAATACAGGCTCTTGAT
Source organism: Tragelaphus eurycerus (assembly GCA_935064755.1). Lineage (NCBI taxonomy): Eukaryota > Metazoa > Chordata > Mammalia > Artiodactyla > Bovidae > Tragelaphus > Tragelaphus eurycerus. Next base: position 23,191 of record CAKXYN010000698.1, on the reverse strand, counting down.
CCCTTATTAGACTTTCTGTATCAGAATCTCTTGAATTTACAAGAATATACACATTCATCCCAAGATATTCTAATGATCAAGCATTCAGTTCAGTTCAGTCCAGTCGCTCAGTCGTGTCTAACCCTTTGCAACCCCATGAACGGCAGTACACCAGGCCTCCCTGTCCAACACCAACTCCCGGAGTCCACCCAAACCCATGTCCATTGTGTCGACAATGCCATGCAACCATCTCATCCTCTGTCATCCCCTTCTCCTCCTACCCTCAATCTTTCCCAGCATCAGGGTCTTTTTTAAATGAGTCAGCTCTACATATCAGGGGGCCAAAGTATTGGGGTTTCAGCTTCAACAACAGTCCCTCCAGTGAACACCCAGGACTGATCTCCTTTAGGATGGACTGGATCTCCGTGCAGTCCAAGGGACTCTCAAGAGTCTTCTCAAACACCACAGTTCAAAAGCATCAATTCTTTGGTGCTCAGCTTTCTTTATAGTCCAACTTTCAAATCCATACAGACTACTGGAAAAACCTTAGGTGAGGAATAATGCTCACTCTTAAAATTATAACGATGATGACCATGCACAAGTATTTCAAAATGTCATGACATTGAAAGAAAAATAAAGAAATATAGAAAATATATTTCTTTGTCATCTGATCCACCAGGAAAGAGATTTATAGAGATGTAGTTTATATATATATATATATACACATACACATATATATGTATGTATATATATATGTGGTGGAGAGCTCTGACAAAACATGGTCCACTGGAGAAGATAATTGCAAACCATGTCAGTATTCTTCCCTTGAGAACCCCATAAACAGTATGAAAAGACAAAAAGATATGACATTGAAAGATGAACTCTCCAGGTCAGTAGGTACCCAATATGCTACCGGAGAAGAGTGGAGAAATAACTCCAGAAACAATGAAAGATGGATCCAAAGCGAAAGCAACTCCCAGTTGTGGATGTGACTGGTGATGGTGTCCAATGGTGTGAAGAGTAAAACTGCATAGGAACTTAGAATGTTGGATCCATGAATCAAGGTAAATTAGAAGTAGTCAAACAGGAGATGGCAAGTTAATATCAACATCATAGGAATCAGTGAGCTAAAATGGACTGGAATGGGTAAACTGAATTCAGATGATCATTATATCTACTACTGTGGGAAAGAATCCCTTAGAAGAAATGGAGTAGCCCTCATAGTCAACAAAAGAGTCTGAAATGCAGTACTTAGGTGCCATCCCAAGAACGACAGAATAAACTCTGTTCATTTCCAAGGAAAACCATTCAATATCATAGTAATCCAAGTCTATGTGCCAAGCAGTAATGCTGAAGAAGATGAAGTTGAAGGGTTCTGTGATGACCTACTAGCCCTTCTAGAACTAACAACCAAAAATCATGTCCTTTTCATCATCAGATCAGCCGCTCAGTCGTGTCCGACTCTTGGCGACCCTATGAATCACAGCATGCCAGGCTTCTCTGTCCATCACCAACTCTCGGAGGTCACTCAGACTCAAGTTCATCGAGTCAGTGATGCCATCCAGCCATCTCATCCTCTGTCGTCCCCTTCTCCTCTTGCACTCAATCCCTCCCAGCATCAGAGACTTCCAAATGAGTCAACGCTTCGCATGAGGTGGCCAAAGTACTGGAGTTTCAGCTTTAGCATCATTCCTTCCAAAGAAATCCCAGGGCTGATCTCCTTCAGAATGGACTGGTTGGATCTCCTTGCAGTCCAAGGGACTCTCAAGAGTCTTCTCCAACACCACAGTTCAAAAGCATCAATTCTTCGGTGCTCAGCCTTCTTCACAGTCCAACTCTCACATCCATACATGACCACAGGTAAAATCATAGCCTTGACTAGGCAAACCTTTGTTGGCAAAGTAATATCTCTGCTTTTGAATATGCGATCTAGGTTGGTCATAACTTTCCTTCCAAGGAGTAAGCGTCTTTTAATTTTATGGCTGCAGTAAACATCTGAGTGATTTTGGAGCCCAGAAAAATAAAGTCTGACACTGTTTCCACTGTTTCCCCTTCTATTTCCCATGAAGTGATGGGACTGGATGCCATGATCTTCATTTTCTTAATGTTGAGCTTTAAGCCAACTTTTTCACTCTCCACTTTCACTTTCATCAAGAGGCTTTTTAGTTCCTCTTCACTTTCTGCCATAAGGGTGGTGTCATCTGCATATCTGAGGTTATTTATATTTCTCCCAACAATCTTGATTCCAACTTGTGTTTCTTCCAGCCCAGCTTTTCTCATGATGTACTCTGCATATAAGTTAAATAAACAGGGTGACAATATACAGCCTTGATGTACTCCTTTTCCAATTTGGAACCTATTTGATTTCATGCAAAGATGGGCTCGATAAAGGACAGAAATGGTATGGACCTAACAGAAGCAGAAGATATTAAGAAGAGGTGGCAAGAATACACAGAAGAACTGTACAAAAAAGAGCTTCACAACCCAGATAATCATGATGGTGTGATCACTCACCTAGAGCCAGACATCTTGGAATGTGAAGTCAAGTGGGCCTTAGAAAGCATCACTACGAACAAAGCTAGGGGAGGTGATGGAATTCCAGTTGAGCTATTCAAAATCCTAAAAGATGATGCTGTGAAAGTGCTACACTCAATATGCCAGCAAATTTGGGAAACTCAGCAGTGGCCACAGGATTGGAAAATATCAGTTTTCATCCCAATCCCAAAGAAAGGCAATGCCAAAGAATGCTCAAACTACCGCACAATAGCACTCATCTCACACACTAGTAAAGTAATGCTCAAAATTCTCCAAGCCAGGCTTCAGCAATATGTGAACCATGAACTTCCTGATGTTCAAGCTGGATTTAGAAAAGGCAGAGGAACCAGAGATCAAATTGCCAACATCCGCTGGATCATGGAAAAAGCAAGAGAGTTCCAGAAAAACATCTATTTCTGCTTTATTGACTATGCCAAAGCCTTTGACTGTGTGGATCACAATAAACTGTGGAAAATTCTCAAAGAGATGGGATTACCAGACCATCAGATCTGTCTCTTGAGAAATTTTTATGCAGGTCAGGAAGCAACAGTTAGAACTGAACATGGAACAGACTGGTTCCAAATAGGAAAAGGAGTATGTCAAGGCTGTATATTGTCACCCTTTTCATCATAGGGAAATGGAATGCAAAAGTAGGAAGTCAAGAGACACCTGGAATAACAGGCAAATTTGGACTTGGAGTACAAAATGAAGCAAGGCAAAAACTCACAGAGTTTTGCCAATAGAACACACTGGCATAGCAAACACACTCTTCCAACACCACAAAAGAAGACTCTACACATGGACATCACCAGATGGTCAACACTGAAATCAGATTGATTATATTCTTTGCAGCCAAAGATGGAAGAGCTCTATGCAGTCAACAAAAAACAAGACCAGGAGCTGACTGTGGCTCAGATCATGAACTCCTTATTGCCAAATTCAGACTTAAATGGAAGAAAGTAGGGAAAACCACTAAACCATTCAGCTATGACCTAAATCAAATCCCTTATGATTATACAGTAGAAGTGAGAAACAGATTTAAGGGACTAGATCTGAAAAATAGAGTGCCTGATGAACTACTGATGGAGGTTTGTGACATTGTACAGGAGACAAGGAACAAGACCATCCCCATGGAAAAGAAATGCAAACAAGCAAAATGGCTGTCTGAGGAGGCCTTACAAATAGCTGTGAAAAGAAGAGAAGCAAAAAGCAAAGGAGAAAAGGAAAGATATTTCCATTTGAATGCAGAGTTCCAAAGAATAGCAAGAAGAGATAAGAAAGCCTTCCTCAGCGATCAATGCAAAGAAATAGAGGAAAACAACAGAATGGGAAAGACTAGAGATCTCTTCCAGAAAATTAGAGATACCAAGGGAACATTCCATGCTAATATGGGCACAATAAAGGACAGAAATGCTATGGACTTAACAGAGGCAGATGTTAAACAGGTAAGAATACACAGAAGAATTATACACAAAAGATCTTCATGACCCAGATAGCCACGATGGTCTGATCACTCACCTGGAGCCAGACATCCTGGAGTGCAAAGTCAAGTGGGCCTTAGGAAATATCACTATGAACGAAGCTAGTGGAGGTGATGGAATTTCAGCTGAGCTATTTCAAGTCCTAAAAGATGATACTGTTAAAGTACTGTCCTCATTATGCCACCAAATTTGGAAATCTCAGCAGTGCCCACAGCAAAAGAGACACTGATGTATGCTATGCTATGCTCTGCTAAGTCACTTCAGTTGTGTCCGACTTTGTGTGACCCCATAGACGGCAGCCCACCAGGCTTTCCCGTCCCTGGGATTCTCCAGGCAAGAACACTGGAGTGGGTTGCCATTTCCTTCTCCAATGCATGAAAGTGAAAAGAGAAAGTGAAGTTGCTCAGTCATGTCTGACCCCCAGCGACCCCATGGACTGCAGCCCACCAGGCTCCTCCATCCATGGGATTTTCCAGGCAAGAGTACTGGAGTGGGGTGCCATTGCCTTCTCTGCACTGATGTATAGGACTGGGAAAAGTCAGTTTTCATTCCAAACCCAAAGAAGGGCAATGTCAAAGAATGTTCAAACTACTGCACACTTGCAGTCATCCTACACACCAGCAAGGTAGTACTCAAAATTCTACAAGCCAGGCTTGAACAGTGCGTGACCCATGAACTTCCAGATGTCCAAGCTGAATTTAGAAAATGCAAGGGAACCAGAAATCAAATTACCAATATCCATTGGATTATAAAAAAAAAAAGCAAGAGAATTCCAGAAATCCGTCTCCTTCTGCTTTGTTGATTACGCCAAAGCCTTTGACTGTATAGATTTGTGACCCCATGAATCACAGCACGCCAGGCCTCCCTGTCCATCACCAACTCCTGGAGTTCACCCAGACTCATGTCCATCAAGTCAGTGATGTCAGCCAGCCATCTCATCCTCTGTCATCCCCTTTTCCTCCTGCCCCCAATCCCTCCAAGCATCAGAGTCTTTTCCAATGAGTCAACTCTGCATGAGGTGGCCAAAGTACAAGAGTTTTTCAGCTTTAGCATCATTCCTTCCAAAGATCACCCAGTGCTGATCTCCTTTAGAATGGACTGGTTAGATCTCCTTGCAGTCCAAGTTCTCATGAATAAACATAAATAAGTTTCAGAATGGGTAAAAAAGCATTTAAAGGACATATCAAAATTTGCTAGAAAATATAATTAATAAATTTTTAATCTATTTTGGAAGAGTATAATATGAATCTGAAGTTTAAATTTATCTATTCACAATTGAAAAGGTATTGCAGTGTCAATAATCTAGAAAGCAAAATATTTGCTATTTTTGGGTTATTTAAATCATGATTAGACATTGCAGAAAGGAGCCTTAATACTTGTACTTACATCTAAAAAATTCTTTAAATGGGCTTTATTCTATTTATGTGTGTTGAGCTGTAATAAACATCTGAATTTCTATCAGTTAAATATATCTGGAAAAGTAAAAAGGCTTACATTTTTTTTAATCTCAAGATGGTAAGAGGAAGTTATTACTAAAAAGGAGAAGAAGAAACTGCCATCAGTAATATTTATGAGCTTTTCAGAGTGTGCCAGCCTGTGTTTAAATACTCTGAATTTAAACCTCATTACAAACTTGGACTATAGTACTGTTATATACATTTTATGGATGAACAATGGTGGGCTTAGTAACTTGTCCATGGTCTTAGAGTGAGTGAGTGCTGGAGGCAGGATTCAAAATTGCATTGCTTTGGGATCCAGAGCTCGCACTTTTATCCACAATACAATCAGTTCAATTCAGTCATTCAGTTGTGTCTGACTCTTTGTGACCCAGTGGACTGCAGCACACCAAGCCTCCCTGTCCATCACCAACTCACAGAGTTTACTCAAACTCACATCCATTGAGTCAGTGATGCCATCCAACCATCTCATCCTCTGTTGTCCCCTTCTCCTCCCACCTTCAATCTTTCATGACATCAGGGTATTTTCCAATGAGTCAGTTCTTCACATCAGGTGGCCAAAGTATTAGAGTTTCAGCTTCAGCATCAGTCCTTTCAATGAATATTCAGGACTGCTTTCCTTTAGGATTGAATGCTTTGATCTTCTTGCAGTCCAAAGGACTCTCAAGAGTCTTCTCCAACACCACAGTTCAAAAACATCAATTATTCAGTGCTCAGCCTTATTTGTCAGTCAGCTCTCACATCCATACATGACTACTATAAAAACCATAGCTTTGACTAGACGGATCTTTGTTGGCAAAGTAATGTCTCTGCTTTTTAATATGCTGTCTAAGGTGGTCATAACTTTTCTTCCAAAGAATAAGTGTCTTTTAATTTCATGGCTGTAGTCACCATATGTAGTGATTTTGGAGCCCCCCAAAATAAGGTCTGTCACCGTTTGCACTGTTTCCCCATCTATTTGCTATGAAGTGATGGGACCAAATGCCATGATCTTAATTTTCTGAATGTTGAGATTTAAGCCAGATTTTTCACTCTCCTCTTTCACTTTCATCAAGAGGCTCTTTAGTTCTTCTTCACTTTCTGCCAAAAGGCTGGTGTCATCTGCAATCTGAGGTTATTGATATTTCTCCTGGCAATCTTGATTCCAGCTTGTGCTTCTTCCAGCCCAGCGTTTCTCATGATGTACTCTGCATATAAGTTAAACAAGCAGGGTGACAATATACAGCCTTGATGTACTCCTTTCCCTATTTGGAACCAGTCTGTTGTTCCATGTCCAGTTCTAACTGTTGCTTCCTGACCTGCATACAGGTTTCTCAAGAGGCAGGTCAGGTGGTCTGGTATTCCCATCTCTTTCACAATTTTCCACAGTTTATTGTGATTCACACAGTCAAAGGCTTGGTTGTAGTAAATGAAGCAGAAACAGATGTTTTTCTGGAACTCTCTTGCTTTTTCAATGATCCAACAGATGTTGCCAATTTGATCTCTGGTTCCTCTGCCTTTTTGAAAACCAGCTTGAACATCTGGGAAATTCATAATTCATAGTGTACTGCTGAAGCCTGGCTTGGAGAATTTTGAGCATTACTTTACTAGCATGTGAGATGAATGCAATTCTTTGGTATTGCCTTTGTTTGGGATTAGAATGAAAACTGACCTTTTCCAGTCCTGTGGCCTCTGCTGCATTTTCCAAATTTGGAGCATGTTGTTGTCTAGTCAAGGCTATGGTTTTTCCAGTAGTCATGTATGGGTGTGAGAGTTGGACTATAAAGAAAGCTGTTTGCCAAAGAATTGATGCTTTTGAACTGTGGAGTTGGAGAAGACTTTTGAGAGTCCCTTGGATTTCAAGGAGATCCAACCAGTCCATCCTAATGAAAATCAGTCCTGGTTGTTCATTGGAAGGACTGATGTTGAAGCTCAAACTCCAATACTTTGGCCATCTGATGTGAAGAGCTGACTCATTTGAAAAGACCCCGATGCTAGGAAGATTGAGGGCAGGAGGAGAAGGGGATGACAGAGGATGAGATGGTTGGATGGCATCACCAGCTCCATGGACATGGGTTTGGGTAGACTCCAGCAGTTAGTGATGGACAGGGAGGCTTGGCATGCTGCAGTTCATGGGGTTGCAAAGAATCAGACATGACTGAGCAACTGAACTGAACTGACTGAATGTAGCACTTTCACAGCATCATCTTTTAGAATTTGAAATAGTTCAACTGGAATTCCATCACCTCCACTAGCTTTGTTTATAGTGATTCTTCTCAAGGCCCTCTTGACTTCTAAGGCCCACTATACCATAGTTATAGAATAATAGAGTTGGACAGACCTCAATTTAAATTAAAAATCCAAAACTCCTATTCAGTGTGAAAATCACTTAATTTCTATTTTAGTTTTCAATTTTAAATTCAAATTATATCAACATAGTGAAATTAGCATATGGATTTTTTCCCCCTGCTCGGGCTTCTTTGAACGTAACTGAAGACTGTAGTCATTTCTAAGACCAATGCAGTGATAACTTCTTTCTCAAAATTTATCATTCTCATAAATACCAAGAAAAGGGGTCATATCTAGAAGGCTTGAGACTACACAGTGATATACTTATCTTCTCATTACTATTTCAGTTTTTTACAGAGAAATCAGATATTTTCCACATCTACTAATAAGAAAAAATTTTGCTGCTCAATAAATTGGATGACTTTCACAAAGTCACTCTGATTACAAAACTCGATTTTAATCCTTGTTCTGCCTGTGTAAGTGTTTTGTGCTCATTTGCACCTGACTCTTTACGACCTCATGGACAGTAGCCCACCAGGCTTATCTATCCATGGAATTTTCCAGACAAGAGTGGACAGCTCCATTTTTTCATCTTTGAAATGATTGATTGAAATCATACACTGCACAGGATTTCTGTGAAGAGAAAATGAAGCGATGTGTTTGAAATACTTGAAAGATGAAAAATATACAAACTTTCTAATCTACCTAAGTTTGTTTAAAACGACAGTGAATAGATTCTATTTTTTAACTATATATTGCAAAACGTAACATTAACAAATGTTACACAAGAAAACATCACATAACAAACATATTTGTTCTGCTTCCTCTTAATTGACAAGACCCACAAAGTAAAGAAATCACTAGAACCACCAAAACCATTAGCACTACTAGTCAGCTATCATTAATTGGTTAACTTTTTGCTAGCTAGAGGAGAGTTATGTACTCTACATAAACTATTATGTTTTAATATTGATATTGATTAATCTTACTTGAGACTATATTTGCCCCTTATATGCATTCATGTTTGAATGCTTTAGGGCATAAATTTTGCTTAAATAATTATTATCTATAATAATATTCCTGGTTAAAATAATGTAACTTCTGTGTGTTTATCATTTTATCAAACCCTATGTGTATGGTATGGAAATTTCACAAAGGTTTTTAGAAAGCAATCGGAATGTGTTTCAATGGAAAAAATTCTCTTATTTTAAGTTAAAATATAAAGTTCTTTGTGGTGACAACTAGTGAAGAATGATTTGCTTGTCATGTGAAATGGTTGAGCTATAAAGTACTGACATGTGAAACTTACAACAGAAATTCAGAATCACTTTACCCTCAAATGATAAAAATGGAAACTTTGTAATAAATTTCTCAAAAGCTGTACCTTAACAATGTACTTCAGTGTTTCAGCTCTATAGAGTTCTTCATAATATACTAGATTAAATCAAGTTAACTATTAGGACTCTTGAAATGACTCAGTGTCACCTTATCCTAGCTAGAGGAAGGTTAAAAAAAGCTGGAACAGACTATACTAGATGAAATAACAGAGAAAAAAATAATGTTCCTCTGCTTTTTTCATATTTGAATCTAATCTTCTTTTTCCCTATTTCTATTCCTATTGCTTTCTTTGCAACCTCTGGTCTGCACTTCTGTAGTGCTCAGTGGATCAGCCTTGCATTAGTAAATACATTAGTAATTCAATAACTACTAACTGATTTATGTTTAGGCTCATATATTATAATCCATTATGCAATCTAGTATTATTTTGCTTTTTCTTAGGCATAATCTTTTATACCCAAATGTCTTCCATGTTCAAAATTATCCAGTCTTCTTAAAGAAAAATCCATTAATATATTTATTCAATAAATATTGATTAAGCACCTCTATATATTAGGTAATGGGCTAGCCAGTTAACAGTGAGCAAAGTAAACACAATTCCTGGCATCATGGTTTGTATTCTGAGTGAGGTGTACAGAAAAAAGTGGGAGATGGAAAATGAAGTAAACAGACAAAAATAGAGTAATTTAAAGTGTTATCTACTGTTATAAAGGAAAACAAGGTGAAAATGCAGAATACTAAATGTGTTCAATTTTACATAGGTTAGTCAAGGAGGAACTCCTAGAGAACAAGGCCTTTAGACTGAGATCTGAATGATAAGACTGAGCCATGAATCTACCAAATGAAAATGGTGGGGAAAGAGTACCATACTGAGAAAGATTCAGAAGCATGAAGAAATTTGCCATGTTTTGAAAACCCAAAGAAAAACTCTATTGCTGGAATACGATACGCAAGGGAAAAGTGATGTTAAATGAGGCTGTACACACAAACAGGAACATAAAATTCAAGCCTCATTAGAACATCTGATTTTCAGATTATATTCTAACCATAATTTAAGACTCAACTCCTTGATGTAGAATTCAAAGGCCTTAAGATATGGCCCCAAATGCATTCTATGCATTTTCACTCCCCCTGCTTTCAAGTACTCTGGTCTGCTTTATTCTTCAATGCCATTTACACTTTTTCTTCTCTAAAATATTGCTGAGGTGGTTTCCTCTACTTGTTGTAAGTTTGTTACCTTAATTCTGCCTAACAATGACTACATTATTCAAAGCCTGGGGCAAAGTTCACCTCCTCTGGGAAGCATGTCTAAACTCTAACAGGAGAACCAATGTGGGTCTGTTCCCTCACTCTCTCTTCCTTCCTCTTTCTCTACCCTCTCTTCTCTCCTCTTTTACTCTATTTCTTTTCCCTCCTTTCCTCTTTTATTTTAAAAGGCTTTTCAAATTATTTTCATAAGATATAGAAATAAAAGAAATCTAGTTTTTGGACAAGATGGTGGAGTAGGTGGACACGGAGTATAACTCTCTCCACGGATACATCAGGAATACATCTTCAGACACAGAAATGAATGCAGAACACTAGCTGAGAGCAGACAGGAGAACTTGAGCAGAGGAGAAGAATATATAGAATCACACAAAACTCATTAGGACAAAGGAACCAGGGGGAAAAACAGAAGTGTTAGTAGGACTGGACCTGCCCTCGGTGGGTGGGGGAACTGAAGCAGGGGTCCAATTCCCACATCAGGCCAACTGTCTGAGTCAGAGGAGAAACATTTAAGACAGAGTGAAACAGCTGATCTGTGACAGCCTAAATGGAATGAGAATCAGACAGTCCTCGCTGCAGTCATACATACCCCAGACAGGGATGCAAGTCTCCTGGAAGGTGCAGCAACTGGAAGCTAAAGTTTAAGGATTGTGGAGCAATCCCAGGGTGAGGGTTGCTGTTGACTGCGAAGAGACAGATCAAAGGGAGGTGAGGGAGGGGATTGTGGCAGTAAATGCCTGTGGAGGAAAGCCAGACAGCCATGGAAGCAAGGTGATACTGCTGAGTCACCCATAGTGGGTGGAGCCATCACCATAGCCTCTCTCTCCCAACAGGCCTGCATTGGCAGCTGAACAGTAGAGAGGCTGGCCCATCAAACACCTGACACACTGAACTACGGAGCAGAACCTCACATAGGATACTCCTTTAAGTGACTGATGTGCTGATCTACACAGTAAGACCACAGTCAGGGGGCCCCCTCTATGTGCCTGACATGCTGAGCAACAGAGAAGGACCCCAGGCAAGGGCACCCTCTAAGTTCCTGAAGAGGTGGACCTATGGAGAAAGACTGGCCAGAGGCCTTCTGTTCGCCAGCTCAAAGAGGCTCGAAAAAAGACTCCAGTAGGGCCATAACTCCTGTGGCAATTCATTTCCCTGCAAACTTGGCACCTCCAGGGTCCCCACAAGCCAAACAGCTGCACCACCTTCACACTCAAATCTCACTGGGGCAAAGCTGCCACAGGCAAGAAATGTCTTGTGATATGCACACAGGGTTGCTTTGTTCATGTCTGACTCTTTGTGCCCCTTTAGACTGTGGCCTGCCGGGCTTCTCTGTCAGAGAGGTTCTCTAGGCAAGAATACTGGAGCTTATTGACCAATACTGGTTGCCATACCCTTCTAGAGCACTATATTTCCTGCTGCCCTAGCTGCCAATCTCTCCCCTGAGATTGTACTCAGTGGTACTTCCAGAACCACTGCTGACCCAAGCAGCTGCAACGCCTCCATACCTGGCCCTCACAGGGTCAAACCCAAGAACTCCAGGGTAGCCTCAGAAAGTAGACCACAGTGGATGACCCAAGTGAAGAGGCGGAAATAAAACCACAGTTGAAACCCAAGGGCAGTGTGGCTAAGGAAGAAGATCCAAAATCTCCCAACAGCTGCACAAGCTGCAGATTAAATCCACATGATCAACTAGGCAGACTTTGTGTCTATGGAACATACAATAGGTCATTGAGAGCTCCCACAAAAGAAAACACACTAGTTCTGATAGCTCTGGACACTGGAGGCAAGAATACATAGGAATAGGACCAGATTAGAATCTGGGCTGCACCCACAGCAGGTCCAGAGATCAGTACAGTGCTGGAAGGCATCCGAGGGAGGTGAGGTGGACTGTGATTCTCAGTGAGGGAAAGGAATCTGACAACAGTGACTCAAGAAAAGCATTTATTATTCTTATGTTTTCACTTGTTCTATAGAGTTTTTGGAATTTTTCTCTTTTTAACCTCCCCTCCCCACCACCCATTGTAGTTGTCGATTTTATTGGCACCATGAAATCTATTTAAACTTTTGGGCTTTTTTTCTTTTTATCAGTCACATTTTTTATTGTTGTTGTAAATCTCTACCTCTACATTGAGCTTTTGCAGTTCTATGGAGTTTTCCTTTTTTTTTCTCTCTCTTTTTTATAATTATATTTTTAAAATTTTTAAACCTATTATATTTTCTTTACATTTATTCCTTTGTTTACCTTTCCCACTGTTCTTTTCCCCCTGCGGTTATCTTTAATGTATATAAATCTTCTTCATCTACCTGTATTTAACTTTGCATATCTATTCTTTTTTCCCTTCCTTTCCTCTCAACATTTTGTTAGTTTTCTTTTCATTGTTTAATTCTCCAATTGGCCCTTGCTTTAGTTTTGTTTTCCAGTTTGTGATTTAGATAATTTTGTTCTGGTAGATATAATTTTTGGTATCCTTTTTCACCAGGTCAATCTATTGTACTTTATTTTTGTTGGACTGTATTGATCTTGCTTATGGGTGTATGTGTATATGTGTATATTCAATTACACTTTTTATTGTTGCTATAAACCTCTGCCCCTACATTGGGCTTTTGCAGCTCTGTGGAGTTTTCCTTTTTTTTTTTTTTTTTTTTTTTCTGATTTTCTGTCTTTTTTTTCTTCTTTTTTTAGAATTTTCATTTTACTTTTTTAAGCCTATTATATTTTTCTACATTTATTCCTTTGTTTATTTCTCTTATTGTTCTTGTCCCTTGCAGTTTATCTGTAATGTATATGCATTTTTTTCATCTACCTCTATTTAATTTTACATACCTATTCTTTCTTCTTTTCTTTTTTTCCTTTCCCCTCAACTTATTTGTTAGTATTGTTTTCATTGCTTTATTCTCCACTTGGCATCTTGCTTTAGTTTTGTTTTCTAGTTTGTGCCTTAGTTAGTTTCATTCTTAAATGGTAAACATAATTTTTGATTTTCTTAGTTCACTGGGTCAGTCTCCCATACTGTATTTTTTTGGAATGTTTTGACTTTGCTATGGGTGTATATGTATATGTGTATATTCCATTATTTTAATTATTATTTGCCTGATTCTGTAACTGGCATTTGTCTGGGGTTCATCTTTGGTTTCTTGCTTTTGAATATTTGCTTTAATCTCACTTAATACCATAATAAACCACTTCTGGAATCTTCATTCTTGTCCAGAAATCAAGCCCTGAGCCTTTGGAGTGGGAGTACTGGCTCCAAGACCCTAGACTACCAGAGAACAAATCTTATGGAAGAGATTATAGTTGAAAATTTCCCCAAAACGGAAAAAGAAATAGTCAATCAAGTCCAAGAGGCACAAAGAGTCCCATACAGGATAAATCCAAGGAGAAACACGCCAAGACACATACTAATCAAACTAACAAAGACTAAACACAAAGAAAGAATATTAAAAGCAACATGGGAGAAGCAACAAGTAAATACAAGGGAAATCCAATATACTTAACAGCTGATCTTTCAGCAGAAACTCTGCAGGCCAGAAGGGAATGGCAGGATATATTTAAAGGACTGAAAGGGGAAAACCTACGACCAAGATTACAGTACCTGGCAAGGAGCTCATTCAAAATTTATGGAGAAATAAAAAGCTTTTCAGACAAGCAAGGGTTAAGAGAATTCAGTACCACAAAAACAGCTTTACAACAAATATTAAAGGGACTTATATAGTTAAGTAATACAAGAGAAGGAAATGGATCTACAAAATCAACCCCAAACAATTAAGAAAATGGCAATAGGAACATGTATATCAATAATTACTTTAAATGGAAATGGATTAAATGCTCCAAATGAAAGACAAAGACTGGCTGAATGGATACAAAAACACGACCCATATATATGCTGTCTACAAGAAACCCGCATTAGACCTAAAGACACATATAGACTAAAAGTGAAAGAATGGAAAAATATATTCCATGCAAATGGGAAATAAAAGAAAGCTGGAGTAGCAATCCTCATATCAGACAAAATAGACCTTAAAATAAAGAAGATTACAAGATAAGGAAGGACACTATATAATGATCAAGGGATCAATCCAAGAGGAAGACATAACAATTGTAAATATCTACACACCAAACATAAGAGCTCCTCAATACATAATAAGACAATCACTAACAGACTTAAAAGGAGAAATTGACAGTAACACAATAATAGTAGGAGATTTTAACACCCCACTCACACCAACGGACAGATCATCAAAACAGAAAATTAATAAGGAAATGCAAGTCTTAAATGATACATTATATGAGATGGATCTCATTGATATCTTCAGGACATTCCATCCAAATGCAGAAGAAAACACCTTCTTATCAAGTGCATATGGAACATTCTCAAGGATAGACCACACCTTGGGTCACAAATAAAACCTCAGTAAATTTAAGAAAATTGAAATTGTATCATGCATCTTCTCTGACCACAACACTATGAGACCAGATATCAACTACAAGAAAAAAACTGAGAAACACAAACACATGGAGATTAAACAACACGTTTCTAAACAACCAACAGGTTACTGAAACAATCAAAAGGGAAACCAAAAAAAATTCTAGAAACAAATGACAGTGAAAACACAACTCAAAACCTATGGAATGCAGCAAAAGCAGCTCTAACAAGGAAGTTTATAGCTATACAATTCTACCTCAAGAAACAAGAAAAATATTGAATAGACAACCTAACGTTACACCTAAAACAACTGGATAAAGAACAACAATAACAACAACAACAAAAAAACAATATAGTAGATCTGAGCAGAAATTGATGAAAAAGAAAGGAAGGAAACAATAGTAAAAAATAATAAAACTAAAAGCTGTTTCTTTGAGAAGATAAAGAGAACTGACAAGCCTTTAGCCAGACTAGTCAAGAAAAAAAGAGAGAAGAATCAAATCAACAAAATTAGAAATGAAAAAGGAGAGGTTATAACAGGCAATGCAGAAATACAAAGGATTACAAGAAACTGTTATGAACAACTGTATACCAATATAATGGATAATCTGGAAGAAATGGACAGAGTCTTAGAAAAGGTTAATCTTCCAAAACTGAACCAGGAAGAAATAGAAATTATGAATAACCCAATTATAAGCATTGAAATTGAAGCCATGATCAAAAATTTCCCTAAAAAACAAAAGCCCAGGACCAGATGGCTTCACAGGAGAATTCTATCCAACATTTACAGAAGAGCTAATGCTTATCCTAAAACTCTTTCAAAAAATTTCAGAGGAAGGAACACTTCCAAACTCATTCTACAAGGCCACCATCACCCTGATACCAAAATCAGACAAAGACAACACAAAAGAATGAAAACTATAGGCCAATATCACTAAAGAACATAAATGCAAAAATCCTCGACAAAATTTTAACAAATAGAATTCAGAAACACATCAAAAAACTCATACACCATGATCAAGTTGGGTTTATTCCAGGGATAAAGGATTCTTCAATACATGCAAGTCAATCAGTGTGATTGATACACCATATTAAAAAATTGAAAGATAAAAACCATATGATCATCTCAATAGATGCAGAAAAACCCTTTGACAAAATTCGGCACCCATTTATGATGAAAACTCTTCAACAAATGGGCATAGAAGGAACCTCCTTCAACATCAGATCAAATCAGATCAGTTGCTCAGTCATGTCCGACTCTTTGAGACCCCATGAACCGCAGCACGCCAGACCTCCCTGTCCATCACCAACTCCCGGAGGTCACTCAGACTCACTTTCATTGAGTCAGTGATGCCATCCAGCCATCTCATCCTCTGTCGTCCCCTTCTCCTCTTGCCCCCAATCACTCACAGCATCAGAGTCTTCTCCAATGAGTCAAATCTTCGCATGAGGTGGCCAAAATACTGGAGTCTCAGCTTTAGCATCATTCCTTCCAAAGAAATCCCAGGGTTGATCTCCTTCAGAATGGACTGGTTGGATCTCTTTGCAGTCCAAGGGACTCTCAAGAGTCTTCTCACCACAGTTTAAAAGCATCAATTCTTCAGCGCTCAGCCTTCTTCACAGTCCAACTCTCACATCCATACATGACCACAGGAAAGACCATAGCCTTGACTAGGCGAACATTTGTTGGCAAAGTGATGTCTCTGCTTTTGAATATGCTATCTAGGTTGGTCATAACTTTCCTTCCAAGGAGTAAGCGTCTTTTAATTTCATGGCTGCAGTCAACATCTGCAGTGATTTTGGAGCCCAGAAAAAGAAAGTCTGACACTGTTTCCACTGTTTCTCCATCTATTTCCCATGTAGTGATGGGACCAGATGCCATGATCTTCGTTTTCTGAATGTTGAGCTTTAAGCCAACCTTTTCACTCTCCACCTTCACTTTCATCAAGAGGCTTTTAGTTCCTCTTCACTTTCTGCCATAAGGGTGGTGTCATCCACATATCTGAGGTTATTGATATGTCTCCCAGCAATCTTGATTCCAACTTGTGTTTCTTCCAGTCCAGCATTTCTCATGATGTACTCTGCATATAGGTTAAATAAACATGGTGACAATATACAGCCTTGATGTACTCCTTTTTGTATTTTGAACCAGTCTGTTGTTCCATGACCAGTTCTAACTGTTGCTTTCTGACCTGCATACAGATTTATTAAGAGGCAGATCAGGTGGTCTGGTATTCCCATCTCTCTCAGAATTTTCCACAGTTTATTGTGATCCACACAGTCAAAGGCTTTGGCATAGTCAATAAAGTAGAAATAGTTGTTTTTCTGGAAGTCTTTTGCTTTTTCCATGATCCAGCGGATGTTGGCAATTTGATCTCTGGTTCCTCTGCCTTTTCTAAAACCAGCTTGAACATCAGGAAGTTCACGGTTCACATATTGCTGAAGCCTGGTTTGGAGAATTTTGAGCATTACTTTACTAGCGTGTGAGATGAGTGCAATTGTGCAGTAGTTTGAGCACTCTTTGGCATTGCCTTTCTTTGGGATTGGGATAAAAACTGACCTTTTCCAATCTTGGGGCCACTGCTGAGTTTTCCAAATTTGCTGGCATATTGAGTGCAGCACTCTCACAGCATCATCTTTCAGGACTTGGAATAGCTCCACTGGCATTCCATCACCTCCACTAGCTTTGTTCGTAGTGATGCTTTCTAAGGCCCACTTGACTTCACATTCCAGGATGTCTGGCTCTAGGTCAGTGATCACACCATCATGATTATCTGGGTCGTGAAGCTCTTTTTTGTACAGTTCTTCTGTGTATTCTTGCCATCTCTTCTTAATATCTTCTGCTTCTGTTAGGTCCATACCATTTCTGTCCTTTATCAAGCCCATTTTTGCATGAAATGTTCCTTTGGTATCTCTGATTTTCTTGAATAGATCCCTAGTCTTTCCCATTCTGTTGTTTTCCTCTATTTCTTTGCATTGATCATTGAAGAAGGCTTTCTTAAAGGCCATAGATGATAAGCCTATAGCAAACATTATTCTCAATGGTGAAAAACTGAAAGCATTCCCCCTAAGATCAGGGACAAGACAAAGATATCCACATTCACTACTATTATTCAACATAGTTCTAGAAGTTCTAGCTAAAGCAATCAGAGAAGAAAAAGAAATAAAAGGAATCCAGTTCTGAAAAGAAGCAGTAAAGCTCTCACTGTTGCAGATGACATGATACTTTACAAAGAAAACCCTAAAGATAGTATCAGAAAAATACTAGAATTAGTCAGTGAATTTAGCAAAGTTGCAGGACATAAAATCAATATACAGAAATCACTTGCATTTCTATATAATAACAATGAATAATCAGAAAGAGCAATTAAAGAATCAATCCCATTCACCATTGCAACAAAAAGAATTAAATATCTAGGAATAAACTTATCTAAGGAGACAAAAGAAATGTACACAAAAAAATTACAAAACACCAATGAAAGAAATCAAAGATGACATAAATATATGGAGAGATATTCCATGCTTCTGGGTAGCAAGAATCAATATTGTGAAAATGACTATACTATCAAATGCAATCTACAGATTCAAGGTGATCCCTATCAAATCACCAATGGCATTTTTCACAGAACTAAAACAAAACCACTTCACAATTCTTATGGAAATACAAAAGACCCCGCATAGCCCAAGCAGTCTTGAGAAAGAAGAATGGAGCTGGAGGAATCAACCTTCCTGATTTCAGTTCATTTCAGTCACTCAGTCATGTCCAATTCTTTGCGACCCCATGAATCCCAGCACACCAGGCCTCCCTGTTCATCACCAACTCCTGGAGTTCACTGAAACTCATTTCCATGGAGTCAGTGATGCCACCCAGCCATCTCATCTTCTGCCGTCCCATTCTCCTCCTGCCCTCAATCCCTCCCAGCATCAGAGTCTTTTCCAATGAGGCAACTCTTCGCGTGAGCTGGCCAAAGTACTGGAGTTTCAGCTTTAGCATCATTCCTTCCAAAGAAATCCCAGGGCTGATCTCTTTTACAATGGACTGGTTGGATCTCCTTGCAGTCCAAGGGACTCTCAAGAGTCTTCTCCAACACCACAATTCAAAAGCATCAATTCTTCAGTGCTCAGCTTTTTTCACAGTCCAACTCTCACATCCATACATGACCACAGGAAAGACCATAACCTTGACTAGACGGAACTATGTTGGCAAAGTAATGTCTCTGCTTTTGAATACGCTATCTAGGTTGGTCATAACTTTCCTTCCAAGGAGTAAGCATCTTTTAATTTCATGGCTGCAATCACCATCTGCAGTGATTTTGGAATCCAGAAAAATAAAGTCTGACAGTGTTTCCACTGTTTTCCCATCCATTTCCCATGAAGTGATGGGACCATATGCCATGATCTTAGTTTTCTGAATGTTGAGCTTTAAGCCAACTTTTTTACTCTCATCTTTCACTTTCATCAAGAGGCTTTTGAGTTCCTCTTCACTTTCTGCCATAAGGGTGGTGTCATCTGTATCTGAGGTTATTGATATTTCTCCCGACAATCTTGATTCCAGCTTGTGCTTCTTCCAGCCCAGCATTTCTCATGATGTACTCTGCATATAAGTTAAATAAGCAGGGTGACATATACAGCCTTGATGTATTCCTTTTCCTATTTGGAACCAGGCAGTTGTTCCATGTCCAGTTCTAACTGTTGTTTCCTGACTTGCATAAAGGTTTCTCAAGAGGCAGGTCAGGTGGTCTGGTATTCCAATCTCTTTCAGAATTTTCCACAGTTTATTGTGATCCACACAGTCAAAGGCTTTGGCATAGTCAATAAAGCAGAAATAGATGTTTTTCTGGAACTCTCTTGCTTTTTCCATGATCCAGCGGATGTTGGCAATTTGATCTCTGGTTCCTCTGCCCTTTCTAAAACCAGCTTGAACACCTGGAAGTTCACAGTTCACTATTGCTAAAGCCTGGCTTGAAGAATTGTGAGTATTTCTTTACTAGTGTGTGAGATGAGTACTGTACTAAAAACCTACAGTCATTGAGACAGTATGGTACTGGCACAAAAACATAATTATAAACCAATGGAACAAGATAGCCCAGAAATAAACCCATGCACCTCTGGGTACCTTATTTTAGAACAAGGAGGCAAGAATATACAATGAGGCAAAGACAGCCTCTTCAGTAAGTGGTGCTGGGAAAACTGGACAGCTGCATGTACAATAATGTAATTAGAACACTTCTTAACACCATACACAAAGATAAACTCAAAATGGATTAAAGATCTAAAAGTAAGACCAGAATGTATAAAACTCTTAGAATAAATATACGTAGAACACTTCATGACATAAATCACAGCAAGATCCTCTATGACCCACCTCCTAGAGCAATGGAAAGAAAAACAAAAGTAAAGAAGTGAACCTGATAAAACCTAAAAGCTTTTGCACAGCAAAGGGAACTATAAGCAAGGTGAAAAGACAGCCCTCAGAATGGGAGAAAATAATAGCAAATGAAACAACTGAAAAGGATTAATTTCCAAAATATACAAGCAGCTTGCTACTGCTACTACTGTTGCTAAGTCGCTTCAGTCGTGTCCAACTCTGTGCGACCCCAGAGACGGCAGCCCACCAGGCTCTGCTATCCCTGGGATTCTCCAGGCAAGAACACTGGAGTGGGTCACCATTTCCTTCTCCACAAGCAGCTTATACAACTCAATACCAGAAAAACAAACAACCCAATCAAAAAGTGGGGAAAAGTTCTATACAGACATTTCTCCAAAGAAGAAATACAGATGGCTAACAAACACATGAAAGATGCTCAACATCGCTCATTATTAGAGACATGCAAATCAAAACTACAATTAGTTATCACCTCACATCGATCAGAATGTTGCTGCTGCTGCTAAGTCACTTCAGTCGTGTCCGACTCTGTGCGACCCCATAGACGGCAACCCACCAGGCTCCCCCGTCCCTGGGATTCTCCAGGCAAGAACACTGGAGTGGGTTGCCATTTCCTTCTCCAATGCATGAAAGTGAAAAGTGAAAGTGAAGTCGTTCAGTCGTGTCCGACTCTTAGCGACCCCATGGACTGCAGCCTACCAGGCTCCTCCATCCATGGGATTTTCCAGGCAAGAGTACTGGAGTGGGGTGCCATTGCCTTCTCTGTCGATCAGAATGGCCCTCATCAAAAAGTCTACAAACAATAAATGCTGGAGAGGGTGTAGAGAAAAGGGAACACTCTTGGACTGTTGGTGGGAATGTAAATTGATACAGCCACTATGGGAGATGATATGGAGATTCATTTAAAAACTAGGAATAAAACTACCATATGACCCAGCAATCTCACTCCTAGGTATATACCCTGAGGAAACCAAAATTGAAAAAGCCACATGTATCACATTGTTCATTGCAGCACTATTTACAATGGCTAAAACACAGAAGCAACCTAGATGTCCATTGACAGGTGAATGGATAAAAAAGTTTTGGTACATATAACAATGAAATATTACTCAGCCATAAAATGAAACACATTTGAGTCAGTTCTGATGAGGTGGATGAACCTAGATCCTATTATACAGAGTGAAGTGAGTCAGAAAGAGAAAGATAAATATTGTATTCTAATGAGTATATACAGAATCAAAAAAAAAAAAATGGTATTGAAGAATTTATTTACAAGGCAGCAATGGAGAAGCAGACCTAGAGAACAGACTAATGGACATAGGGAGAGGGGAAGAGAGGGTGAGATGTATGGGAAAATAACATGGAAACTAACATTACCATATGGAAAGTAGATGGCCAACAGAAATTTTCTCTATGGCTCAGGAAACTCAAACAGGGGCTGTGTGTCAATCAAGAGGGGTGGGATGGGGTGGGAGGTAGGAAAAAGTTTCAAAAGGGAGGGGATATTTGTATAGCTATGACTGATTCATAGTGAAGTTTGACAGAAAACAAAATTCTGTAAAGCAATTATCCTTCAATAAAAATATATTAAAAAGAAGAAAATTATATTTTCATAGAGCTTTAGACATAAAGTGATTCACATATATGTTCCAATTATTTGATCTGTTAGCCAGATGTTAGAGATTAAGAAAACAAAGGGTACATAATTTAAGGGAACTGTTTAAGTAAGTCGAGCTATAAACTAATGGAGCTCCTTTTCAATCTAGATACCCTGATGATAAAGCTCATGGTCTTAACAACTGCCATGCATGCATAGCACTTCTGCTTTTCTTTTTAATTATCTATATGTCTAATTTTGTATTTTTTAGGCATGTCCTTGAAATGTGAGATCAAATCTTATCTGTAATTTGTTCTTCTTAGTGTATCTATCATGTATTGCACACTGTTAGCTTACGTGAAATAATTCATTGTCCTTCATGAATGCAAGATGCCAACATACGTCAAAGAGAAACCATATCTTGATTCCCTTCAAACATCAGTAATGTATGCTCAAAAAGTACTTATTTTCTCCCTAAATATCTCCATTATTTACCCATTTTCTTTCTTATGAGAATGCCATCAGCAGCTTCAAATTTTCAATCTACTTAGTTTTCCTTTTACTTAAATGGGTTCCTTCTTCATAGGGAACATAAAGACAACCAATTATGAACAAAGTCCGCTGCCCAACTACATTTAGAAATGTGCTGGCATCTAAATGTATTGTTAATTCCTTCTCTTCTCTTTCAATTCTTTCTCTTTCTGTCCCAGGACAATCTCTCTACATGTGCACTGATTCCTATATCTTCTTATCCTTTCATGATTTTGTTTCATCAATTTCACCAACTCTAATAAATATATTCAGCTTCTATCTTTTTGTCTACTAAATTCTTCCCTTCTATTTAACTTTATGCCCAATATAATTGCACACTAAGGCAATTTTCCCTAAATCTAACCTTAAACTAAACATGTAATTATTTGAAACATCACTCACATCACATTATTTTTCTTCCTGTGGTAGATTCATTTAACTTATTTGCCTTAGGCCTTATTTTATTTTCTTAAGAACATAAGATGTTGTCTAAAAGTATAGTTTAGCCAAGATATCACCTGGCTGCTGTCTACTCCAGGTCAATAAAGCTAAGGTTAAAGGAGCCAACGAAATCTTAGTAAAGTCAGGCATGATCAATACTAATACAGTTAACTGGAGAAAAAAATGACAGAATCCAAAGGCAGTCAGCCTAGATTGCTGGAGGTCCTGGATCTATGAAAGTAATGAATGGCACTGCAGATTCAGATCAGATCAGTAGCTCAGTCGTGTCCGACTCTTTGCGACCCCATGAACTGCAGCACGCCAGGCCTCCCTGTCCATCACCAACTCCCAGAGGTCACTCAGACTCACATCCATCGAGTCAGTGATGCCATCCAACCATCTCATCCTCTGGCGTCCCCTTCTCCTCCTGCCCCCAATCCCTCCCAGCATCAGAGTCTTCTCGAATGAGTCAACTCCTCGCATGAGGT
>CAKXYN010000697.1:0-25535 GCA_935064755.1 Tragelaphus eurycerus | reverse complement strand
CACCCTGACTAATTCTCAAGCCTCTTTTTGTGTTACTTGAATTTTATTTTTTAAATTCTAGGGAGTTTAAAAAGAATCGGAATTCTATTAACCCATGGTGTTACTTTTTGGTTTAACTGGCCTAAATAGTAGTTATAACATTTTAAAGTTTATTATACTTGATTCCTTCTTTCCTCCCTCCCTCTCTCTCTCCCTTCTTTCCTCTCTCCCTTCCTTCCTTCCATCCTTCTCTCTCCAAATGAAAATACCTCTGTCTGATTATATCCTCTCCTGTGCTGTAGTATAACTCATGTGGGTTCTAGCATGTAATCATTTACGTACACGTCTGTCTTCCCATCTAGACTGTGAACTCTGAGTTCACAGGAACCATATCTTAATCATCTTTGCATTCACAGAACCCCATAGGTGCCTATCTCATAGTACTGAGGCTATATATTGTCTGAGAGTGTGACTCTGAACAAACAGAGTTCTACAACTTGAATTAATTCTGCCCATTTTAGGCAAGAAACTGTCATATATTACTCTCTTGAAATAAAAACTTGCATTTGTAGATAATATTCCCCCCTCCATGGAAACTCTTTTACTTATATAAACAGCACCTGTCACACTTTCAAATAATTCAGAAGCATATAAAATAGAAAGTGGCTATTCTCCGGAAAACACCAGTGTCAGAAATGAAATGAACACTGTTGAGCATTACTGTGAAGGCACACTGGTTACTCTGCTCTAGGGGGCAGACTTGAGCTGACCTTTGGATGGTAATGCTGGATGGACACAGAGAAACCTCCCTGCTGGGCAGTGACAAAATCACTCCCATAGCTTTCAGACAGATAGGAGAATTGCAACATTTCTTACCAAAACTTTTGGAGGTTGGATTAATCTAATTAAACATTGGGTAATTGACACGACTGAGCGACTGATCTCTGATCTGAATGTATTTAAAGGTACATGAGAGGGAGCGATAAATTGGTTTTCTCCATGGGGCACAAAAAGAGAAAGAAGGCATAAAATACTTGTGCAGATGATTTACATTACACAATGGGAGATTTTATACTAGCAAAGGGAGGGATTATAAATACTAATTTTCTTTGTCTTTGAAGTTTGTAATATTCTATTGTAACCTGGGATTATATAACTCTGTTTTGACTGAAATCCTGCTAACTTAGGAGCCAGTTATAGAACTGACTGAGCACAGTTCTGCCCCATCTGCACGTATGGAGATGTGAGGGAAGAACAGTGGTGAACGGTGCAGCCACTGTAGACAAGGGTATGCAATTTCCTTGAAAAATTAAAAATAAAGCTACCATATAATCCAACAATTCCACTTCTGGGTATTGATATGAAGGAAACAAAACGGTAGCTCAAAACCAAATATGCACTCCCATGTTCATTGCAGAATTACTTACAACAGCTAAGACATGGAAATAATCTAAGTCTCTATATATTTCATATATATATGTATATATATATATATGAAATCTTTCCATTCAAGACAACTTGGGTGGACATTGAGGACATTAAGCTGAGTGAAATAAGTCAACTAGAGAATGACAAATACTGCATGATTTCACTTACATATGGAATCTTAAAAAACAAGCTGGAATGGGGTATGTGGGGAGAATGGGGGCAGGCCAGGTATACAAAATGGGTGAAGATAATGGAAAGGTACAAGGTTCCAGCTATAATAAAATTAGTCACAGGGTGTAATGTACAGCATGGTGCCTATAGTTAACAATATTGTAAAACATATTTGAAAGTTGCTTAAAGAAGAGATCTCAAAGTTCTTATCATAAGAAAAACAAATTTTGTAAGTGTGTGGTGATGGATGTTAATGACATCATAGTGATCTTTTCACAATAAATAAAAATATCAAATCATTATGTTGTACCTAAAACCAATATAATGTTACCTGTCAATTGTACCTCAACCCCTTCCCCCAAAGCCAAAAACAAACAAACAGGAAATGGATTGGTGTTTGCCTGAGGTGGGGAGTAGTGTGAGTAGGCAGTGGGTGAAATGAATGAAGAGAGTCAAAAGGTACAAACTTCCAGATATAAAATAAGTCCTGGGGATGTAATGTACAGCATATGGTGACTATAGCTAACAATTCTATACCATATAAATGAAAGTTGTTAAGACAGTGGATCTTAAGAACTGTCATCACAAGAAAAAATTTGTAACTGTGTGGTAGTGGATTGGAGAAGGCAATGGCACCCCACTCCAGTACTCTTGCCTGGAAAATCCCATGGATGGAGGAGCTTGGTAGGTTGCTGTCCATGGGGTCTCGAAGAGTTGGACATGACTGAGAGACTTCACTTTGACTTTTCACTTTCATGCATTGGAGAAGGAAATGGCAACCCACTCCAGTGTTCTTGCCTGGAGAATCCCAGGGACGGGGGGGCCTGGTTGGCTGCTGTCTATGGGGTCGCACAGAGTCGGATACAACTGAAGGGACTTAGCAGCAGCAGCAGCAGCAGTGGTAGTGGATATTAATTAGACATTGTAGTGATCATTTTGCAATATATACAGACATAGAATCATTGTGTACCTGAAATGAGTATTATGTTATAGATCAATTTTATCTAGATTAAAAAAACAAGCAAACAAACAAAAATCAATAGTGAACTGTGAAGCTCCTTAATTTTAGCCAGCCTGTTCTCCTCAGCTTGTGCTTACATGTGTGCCCAGAAACTCTTGAGTGATTTACACCACAGAGCATAGCCGCACCTCACCTTGTCTCATGATCTCTAAGTCTCTCCCTTTTTACTAATTGCCAGGATTTGCTTGTTCATTCAATGAAAAGTTGTTGTTAATGTTGTTTTACTTCCTGCTCTGTGTTAGGCATACAACAGTGAGCAAAGCAGATAAAAACCTCTTTCAGGAGCTCACATTGCAGTGGGGAAGATAAACAGTAAATGAAAGTCTACACATTACTTCCTCAGAGATAACTAATTTAAAAAAAAAAAAAAAGATTGTGTCACTCTCTAGCTTGAAGCCCTTAGCAAGCTTATTACTTACAAAATTAAAACTTTCCAGTATGGGATCAAACACCCCATGGAGCTGGTTTTCAAACTTTGATGACAAAGATATTATTTCAAACTCTTCTTGCCTCCTTCCCTTTCTTATCATACCTCCTCAGTGTTCTGTGTTCTATACATCTTTCTTCACAGCAGATGATTTCATCCAGTTCAGTTCAGTTCAGTTGCTCAGTCGTGTCTGACTCTTTGTGACCCTATGGACTGCAACACACCAGGCTTCTCTGTCCATCACCATCTCCCGGAGTTCACTCAAACTCATGTCCATTGAGTTGGTGATGCCATCCAACCATCTCATCCTCTGTCGTCACCTTCTCCTCCTGCCCTCAATCTTTCCCAACATCAGGATCTTTTCTAATAAGTCAGTTCTTCGCATCAAGTGGCCAAAGTATTGGAGCTTCAGATTCAACATCAGTCCTTCCAATGAATATTGAGGGTCGATTTGCTCTAGGATTGACCAGTTTGATCTCCCCGTTCTCCATGGGACTTTGAAGAGTGATTTCATTGCAATTGCTATAGGTGATTTCATTGCTATTGTGTAAATCACCTTCAGGTGTTTTGGTGGAGAGATAAATGCAAACAAATGAAATCTCCATAATGATTACTATATCTCTTTGCTTAGATTTTCCATTTGCAATGGATGCTGGTCAGCCATTCATAAGGGGTAATAGAAATGTACTTGTCACGAACCATTTTAACCTGAGCAAGGAGCCAGTGAAGTACTTACCCAGGACTCTCTTATCTCTGAAATATTAATAAATCTGTCACCTGTAACTAACAATTGTGTGTGTAAACATTGTTCATTATGTTCTTATAAACAAGTGGCTTTTTATAAAGACAAGTGTGTTATATATGATAGCTATTAAGAGTAAATCCTAAGAGCTCTCATCAGAAAGAGAAATGTTTTTTGCCTTTTTTTTTTCATTTCTTTTTATGTATCTATATGAGGGGATGCAAGTTAACTAAATTTATTGTGGTTATCATTTCACAATATATGTAAGTCAGACTTTATGCTGTATACCTGGGGCTGGGAGGGGGTCATCTGACTCAAGACTGTCTCATCCAAATTCCTACTTGAGGCACCAGCTCCCTCTGCAATGGGTCTGCCAGATGCCTCCCAGGCTCCCTCCATGCCTCTGGCCCTCCCTCCCTTCCTTCTTTCCCCCTTCTTCCCTTCTTTTTTTTTTTTTTTTAAATCTTTCTAGCTTCTTTTATGTGTAGTTGATACATGGTATTGTGTTTCAGGTATATAGCATCAGTTCAGTTCAGTCGTTCAGTCGTGTCCAACTCTTTGCGACCCCATAAATTGCAGCACGCCAGGCCTCCCTGTCCATTACCAACTCCCGAAGTTCACTCAGACTCACGTCCATCGAGTCAGTGATACCATCCAGCCATCTCATCCTCTGTCGTCCCCTTCTCCTGCCCCCAATCCCTCCCAGCACCAGAGTCTTTTCCAATGAGTCAACTCTTCACATGAGGTGGCCAAAGTACTGGAGTTTCAGCTTCAGCATCATTCCTTCCAAAGAAATCCCAGGGCTGATCTCCTTCAGAATGGACTGGTTGGATCTCCTTGCAGTCCAAGGGATTCTCAAGAGTCTTCTCCAACACCACAGTTCAAAAGCATCAATTCTTTGGTGCTCAGCTTTCTTCACAGTCCAACTCTCACATCCATACATGACCACTGGAAAAACCATAGCCTTGACTAGACGGAACTTTGTTGGCAAAGTAATGTTTCTGCTTTTTAATATGCTATCTAGGTTGGTCATAACTTTCCCTCCACGGAGTAAACATCTTTTAATTTCATGGCTGCAGTCACCATCAGCAGTGATTTTGGAGCCCCCAAAAATAAAGTCTGACACTGTTTCCACTGTTTCCCCATCTATTTCCCATTAAGTGATGGGACCAGATGCCATGATCTTCATTTTCTGAATGTTGAGTTTTAAGCCAACTTTTCAGCATAGTGACGAGTATTTTATTCAGATTCTTTTCCCTATCATAAGACATTGAATATAGTTCCTGGTGCTATACCATAAATCCTTGTTGCTTTTCGGTTTGTTGTATGCATGAGTGCTGAGTCACTTCAGTCATGTCTGACTCTTTGTGACCTCATGGACTGTAGCCCACCAGGCTTTTCTGTCCATGGGATTCTCCAGACAAGAATATTGGAGTGGGTTGTTGTGCCCTTCTTTGGGGGGATCTTCCTGATTCAGGAAATGAATCTGAGCCTCTTATGTCTCCTGCATTGGCAGGCGGGTTCTTTTCCACTAGCGCCACCTGGGAAGCCCGTTTGATGTATAATAGTTTGTATCTGTTAATCCTATACCCCTAATTTTTGTATATTTATTTAGTTGTATTATTTTTAGTTCTACATATAAGTGATATCACATAATATTTATCTTTCTCTGACATTTCACTAAACATAATATTCTCTGAATCCATCCACATTGCTACAAATGAAATACAAGTATTTCATTTTTATGGCTGAGTAATATTCCATTGCATATGCACATATATATTGGATCCTTTCATGGTTCACAGCCTTTCTGTGGGGAAGGAGCTTCTGTAACTCAATGAAGCTATGAGCCATACCAGGCAGGGCCACCCAATACAGACAGATAATAGTGAAGAATCCTGACAAAATGTGGTCCACTGGAGGAGGGAATGGCAAACCACTCCAGTATTCTTGCTGTGAGAATCCCATGAACAGTATGAAAAGGCAAAAAGATGTGACACTGGAAGATGAGCCAGCCAGGTCAAAAAGTGTCCAGTATGCTACTGGGAAAAGTGGAGGGCAATTACTAATAGCTCCAGAAAGAATGAAGCAGCTGGGCCAAAGTGGAAATGCCGTGCAGTTGTGGTTGTGTCTGGTAGTGAAAGCAAAGTCTGATACTGTAAAGAATACTATCATATAGGAACCTGGAATGTTGGTCATAAATGAAGGTAAATTGGATGTACTCAAGCAGGAGATGGAAAGAGTGAACATCAATATCTTAGGACTCAATGAAATAAAATGGATGGGAACAGGCAAATTTAATTCAGATGACCATTATATCTACTACTGTGGACAAGAATCCCTTACAAGAAATGGAGTAGCTCTCATAGTCAACAAGAGTCCAAAATGCAGTACTTGGGTGCAAACTCAAAAAATGACAGAGTGATCTCAGTTCATTTTCAAGACAAACCATTCAGCACCACAGTAATCCAAGTCTATGCCCCAACCACTGATGCGGAAGAAACTAAGTTGATCAATTTTATGAAGACCTACAACATCTTCTAGAACTAACACCAAAAAAGATGTCCTTTTCATTATAGGGGATTGGAATGCAAAAGTAGGAAGTCAAAAAGATATCTGGAGTAACAGGCAAGTTCGACCTCGGAGTACAGAATGTTGCAGGTCAAAGGTTAACAGAGTTTTGCCAAGAGAACACATTGATCATAGCAAACACACTCTTCCAACAACACAAGAGACAACTCTACATGTGGACATCACCAGTCAGTCAACACTGAAATTAGATTGATTATGTTCTTTTCAGTCAAAGATGGAGAAGCACCATACAGTCAGCAAAAAACAAGACCTAGCGCTGACTGTGGCTCCGATCATGAACTCCTTATATTGCAAAATTCAGGCTTAAATTGAAGACAGTAGGGAAATCCACTAGGCCATTCAGATGTGACTAAATCAAATCCATTATGATTTTACAGTGAAGGTGATGAATAGATTCAGGAGGTTAGATCTGGTAGACAGAGTGGCAGAAGAACTATAGATGGAGGCTCATAACATTGTACAGGAAGCAGTGACCAAAACATCCCAAAGAAAAGGAAATGCAAGAACATAAAATGGTTGTCTGAGGAGGCCTTACAAACAGCTGAGGAAAGAAGAGAAGTAAAAGGCAAGGGAGAAAGAGAGAAATATACCCAACTAAATGCACACTTCCAGAGAAGAGCAAGGAGCAATAAGAAGGCCTTCTTAAATGAACAATGCAAAACAATAGAGGAAAACAGTAGAATGGGAAAGACTAGAGATTTCTTCAAGAAAATTGGAGCTATTAAGGGAATAGTTCATGCAAG
The DNA here is from genome assembly GCA_935064755.1 of Tragelaphus eurycerus. Lineage (NCBI taxonomy): Eukaryota > Metazoa > Chordata > Mammalia > Artiodactyla > Bovidae > Tragelaphus > Tragelaphus eurycerus. The sequence goes on along the minus strand of CAKXYN010000697.1, from coordinate 18,432 downwards.
GATATGCATGATGAAGGACAGAAACAGTAAGGACCCAGTAGAAGCAGAAGAGATTAAGAAGAGGAGGCAAGAATACACAGAACTATAGATATGATAAAAAGGCCATAATGATCTGTATAACCATGATGGTGTGGTCACTCACCTAGAACCAGACATCTTGGAGCATGAAGTTGAGTAGGCCTTAGGAAGCATTACTTCGAACAAAGCTAGTGGAAGTGACAAAATTCCAGCTGAGTTATTTCAAATCCTGTAAGATGATGCTCTTAAAGTTCTGCATTCAAAATGTCAACAAATTTGGAAAACTCAGCAGTGGCCACAGGTCTGGAAAAGGTCAGTTTTCATTCCAATCCCAAAGAAAGGCAATTCCAAAGGATGTTCCAACTACCCTACAATTGTGCTCATTTCACAGGCTAGCAAAGTAATGTTCAAAATCCTTCAAGCTAGGCTTCAGCAGTATGTGAACTAAGAACTTTCAGATGTACAAGCTGTGTTTAGAAAAGGCAGAGGAACCAAAAATCAAATTGCCAACATTCATTGGATCCTGAAGAAAGCAAGGGGGTTCCAGAAAAACATCTACTTCTGTTTCATTAACTATACTAAATCCTTTGACTATGTGGAGAAGGACATAAAGTAAGACATGCTCCTGGAAACATTAGTGAAAAACCAATAGTTGGGATGAAATTCTAGAATTAGATCACTTACTGGTGAGATGTCAGCAAGGATTCCATTGCTGTGGAAAAGGGGCAGGATCTCTGGCCACGCTTTCACATCACAATACTTAGAGTCTCCTCTTTCATGCAACACAATGAGGTATAAGTGGAAGAGGAAATGGAATATGCAATAGGGCCAGACTCAAACAGTATTCGGAGAAGAGATGGCATATGTTATTTGCCTCAGAAACCTTGAAGAGAATGACAGGCTCAGTTCAGACAACTAGAAATTCAGTCCAAGCTATGAAAACTGGAGGGCCTCAACAGCAGTGTTTACAGAGACCTCCATTACTTGCAAGGATCAGAAGATGGTAATAAAAATCAGATCCAAAATTTGACTGAAAACTGCAGAGCTGCAAAGTAGCCTTGATGTGTCTTTTATGCTGAAGTCAGAGCCTTGACCAAGAAGTGGGACTCAGACCTGCAGTGGAGGTATTTGAGTGGATAGGTCCCAGAATTTGGACCTCCCCCATTTCTTTCCCTAAATCTTTAAGGTTGGCAGAAGCAGTTGCCTTTTCTTTGTTAGAGTAAAATTGCCTCTCTTTGCCTGAAACCATGAAAGACTCCCCGAGGTGGCTGCTTCATAGAATGATGTTCAGCCTTTTCAGTATTTGCACCACTATACCTCACTGGCTGTACACCAACAGCCTAGGAGAGAAATACACTTCTGTCACCAAGATGAAATACGTTGCATACCCCCAGAATTGGAGGGCCCAGGTAATATTAACCAACAGGAACCAGGAGAATATGTGTGAGCTTTGGAGTACATGGGTATCAGATAGGGAAAGTTTATTGACAGGGGAACTTATGTGACTCAGAATTTAATGACCTGACAAGGATACCTGGAGCCTGTCTTAGAAGCCACTGGCATGGCTCTTCGAAGCCTGAGCATGATAAAGATAACAAAATAGAACTGCCTTGGCAGAACACTGCAGAAGGCACTAGAGGGCTCCAAAACTTGAGAATATAAAGTGGATTTAGAAAATAAGACCAGAGAACACATCCATTATCATGTTATCCAAGAGGAGCCAGAGGATACTCTATAAATTAAGATAATAAGAAATGCACTAGTAAGGGGGTGGATCTTTGAGAAGTGGTGGCCATCCACTGTAGGCTGGGGTTGATGGTAGGAGATACTGCCTTAGTGCTGGGCTCCCTAAAAGCAATGCTAAGCTTTAAGAATATGAGACTGCAGGAATTCCCTTGTGGTCCAGTGGTTAAGAATCCACCTGACAAAGGAGCAGGCATGGGTTTGATCCCTGATCTGGGAATATTCCACATGCTGAGGGGCAGCAAAGCCCATGTGCCACAACTACTGAACCCATGCACCCTGGAGCCTGGGCTCCACAAGAGAGAAGCACATGTACTGTAACTTATTACTTTCATTCTCCCAGAGAAGCAATGAGAAATCCAAGTTTAAAACTTTTCCCCTCTAATGCCGGATGGGGCCAGATCCTATCTAACACACAGTTTAACTTTCTTGGGATACAAACAACAAAAAACCTAGCTGCTGTCTGATATAAAACTGGCAAAGTGGGGCAAATAGTGTTGAGTAAGACCGTGTTGAGTAAGTTTGGGATATGTGCTAGATGTCCTATTTTTCCCACAGTGATCGCTACCCTCTCTCTTTTTGCTGTTCTCACGAGCCTTCTCTTCATCAGGGAGAGAAAAGTACTGCTTGCTGCCACAAAATGCATAGACCTCATTTCCTTTTCTTTGCTAACATTTTAACTTAATTAATTTAGTTTTGTGGTCATCTCTATTGAAAATTGGAATATTCCCTGCAATGTCAATAAAGAAAGATGTCTCAGTCATCAGTGATTCCAGCCCTCCAGGATACTCAGGAAGGAGAAGAGTCCCTGTGATCAGCAGCCATTAGGCTGCAGCCACTCCCTGTAGAGGGCCCTGAGGAACTCAGAATGTGAAAAACACAGGATACTGGCCCTAGATAGCTGAGATGCATATGAAAGGAATGATTTCAGTGAGCCCAGACTCTTGCATCTTCTCATATATAGAAAAGTGCTAGATTCCTTAACTTGAGATATCTGATTTTCTTTGATTCACAAAAATACTTTTACCTGCCCTTTGTTGCAAGCTGTTATATAGCCTGACTCCTCCCCTTGCCTCCTCAGAACAGTTCTTTCAGGGTCACTTGAGATGCTGTCTCCCAGGCTTGAAGTCCTAAAAATTCCCACCAAATAAAGCAACTCTCAACTTTTAGGTTATGACTGTTTTACAAGTTGACAGTTATGGTGACCGTGAGGGGACCAGAGTAGATTTCTCCCCTCCACCTGAGCTGTCTGAAAATCTGGAGCCTTGGTACCAGCAGAGGCCCTTTGTGCCCATCTGCCTGCTCAGGGAGTCCAGATGGATTTGAAAGAGCCTCTCCTAGTTCTCAGGTCTCCCGTTTTGATTGGTGATCCTAAGGTTTATTTGGTGGGAAAAGAGGTCGTCCTTGAAATTGGGTTTCAAGAAGAGGTACCTGGGTTGTTCACTTTAGACACTGACTGGGTTATCCTCAGTTATAGGACTAGGAAGATTTTGCTCAGTTTAGGTGCTGAGTAGGTGTCTTCAGTGCAAAAAGGCACTGGGAAGATTTTGCATGAGTAGGTGATCCTCAGTGTGCAAGGCACTGGGAATCCTCAGTTTGGTTACTGAGTGGTTGTTATTCTCAGTTTAGAGACTGGGAAGACTAGTTAAACACTGACCAAGGTGGGACCAAATGATTAGGGAGGAAACTGGCCTGTGGTGTGTCCTTGAATTGGTTGCCTTAGTAGAGTTTGTCAAAATAAAACAGAAATCTTATGAGTGGTTTTGAGCTCTGAAGAAGGGACTCGACCCTCCTCGCCAGAAACAGCTTCCTCAGGCCACTGAGAAACTTCAAGGAAATTTAAGGTAGAGGCAAGATCCCACGCTGTGAGGCTGTCCCTAAAGGGAAAGCCACTCGTGGAATTAACAAAGTGCTCAACCATGGACATGCACAGTATTTGGCCATTCCATGATCTGAGCACCTGGGGAAGACTTATACTTCACTGGGAGACCTGAGACATGTAGGAGGGGCTAAAACAACTCTGGAGCAAAACCAGAGAAGTTAAGCTCTGAGGCAGCACACACTGGCCCGTCACATGATTGTCACTTGCAATTTTATCTTGAAACATTGACTTCAAAATGGAAAATAAAGGTTTCAGAATAAAAGAAAAAGGAACAACGGATTGCCAGCACCCAAGCTGGCTTAGTATATGTACAAAACCTCTAAGTATTCACTTAATTGGAAATTAAAGGAAATCTCGCCCTAAAAATTGAGGGACTCTTTCATTAACTGCTATGTAGTTAAGTTAAGGTTATGAGCTAGCTTAGTAAAAATATCTTTTCAGACTTCAAACAAAGGAGTTCTAGGTAGAAACTTACATTTCTCTGTATCTTTGAGATGTAAATGTTTTATCTGATCTTCTTGGGTTGGTCTGTGTTTGTGTGTTTTGCTCATTTGCCTTTTTGAAAACTTGGCTTTTGCTGTACTATTTTTGAGAGTAAACTCTCCAAATTTAGATTGCACCCTCCTCCACTTTCTTAGGGCTTCTCTAGTGGCTTAAATGGTAAAGAATCCACCTGCACTGTGAGAGACCTGGGTTCGATACCTGGGTTGGGAAGATCCCTTGGAGAAGGACATAGCAACCCACTTCAGTATTCTTGGCTGGAGAATCCCCACGAATAGAGGAGCCTGGTGGGCTACAGTCCATGGGGTTGCAAAGAATTGGACATGACTGAGCGACTAAACACAGCACAGGACAGGGGGCCCCTTTTGGCCCATATAACCTTATGTAGTGTAGTAGTATCAGTTCAGTTCAGTTCTGTTCAGTCACTCAGTCGTGTCCAACTCTTTGTGACCCCATGAACCACAGCACGCCAGGCCTCCCTGTCCATCAACTCCCAGAGTCCACCCAAACCCATGTCCATTGAGTTGGTGATGCCATCCAACCATCCTCTGTCGTCCCTTTTTCCTCCTGCCCTCAATCTTTCCCAGCATCAGGGTCTTTTCAAATGAGTCAGCTCTTTGCATCAGGTGGCCAAAGTATTGGAGTTTCAGCTTCAGCATCAGTCTTTCTGATGAATATTCAGGACTGATTTCCTTGTTTTAATCACATAAATGTCCATTTAAATTTTCCCATTTTAAGTAACTATCCAAAGATTTCTTTATTCATTCCTTTAAAAATTTTCCTTGTTGGAAATAATACCTAGACTTTTCTTACAAACTTTTTATTTTAACTTTTAATTATTCTAATGTTATAATTAGCATCTGTAAGACCCATTGATCTGAAGCAAAGACCAAAAACGAAGCTCCTTAAGTCAGTTTTTTTTTTTTTTTTTTAAACTCAGGTTTATGTCCATGGGATTCTCCAGGTTTCTCCAGAGTTTTCCAAGCAACTGTTTCCCTTGGACTACAAGGAGATCCAACCAGTCCATCCTAAAGGAGATCAGTCCTGGGTGTTCATTGGGTGCTGAAGCTGAAACTCCAATACTTTGGCCACCTCATGCGAAGAGTTGGCTCATTGGAAAAGACTCTGATGCTGGGAGGGATTGGGGGCAGGATAAAAACGGAACGACAGAGGATGAGATGGCCAGATGGCATCACTGACTCAATGGACATGAGTTTGGGTAAATTTGGGGAGTTGGTGATGGACAGGGAGGCCTGGTGTGCTGCAATTCATGGGGTCACAAAGAGTTGGACATGACTGAGTGACTGAACTGAACTGAACTGAAATAAGATTTTACATCTGTTGCAAATTTGTTAGCAAGGAAAGTAACTTGATATGAAGAAATTTTTGAGGGAAAAAAGTGAAAATGAAGTAAGAGTTTTGGGTGAATGTTTAGATATAATTATGTATTTTAGGAGCTCTCCAGATATTCTACAACTTAAAAAGTTAAAATTGTGCTATAATAAATTAAATGAATGTTACAGAAAGTTTTGTGAAAAATGGATCTGGAGAAAAGAATTTCGTGCTCATTTCAGTACTTTTATTTATACTTCATACTTCCCTTTACTGAGTTTGTTACTTTTCTTGTTGACAAATTTGTAACAGATATAATAAGGTCTTATTGGACCTCTAGTAAGAAAAGTTATGACCTACCTAGATAGCATATTCAAAAGCAGAGACATTACTTTGCCAACAAAGGTCCATCTAGTCAAGGCTATGGTTTTTCCTGTGGTCATGTATGGATGTGAGAGTTGTACTGTGAAGAAAGCTGAGCACCAAAGAATTGATGCTTTTGAACTGTGGTGTTGGAGAAGACTCTTGAGAATCCCTTGGACTGCAAGGAGATCCAATCAGCCCATTCTAAAGGAGATCAGTCCTGGGTGTTCTCTGGAAGGTTGATGTTAAAGCTGAAACTCCAGTACTTTGGCCACCTCATGTGAAGAGTTGACTCATTGGAAAGGACTCTGATGCTAGGAGGGATTGGGGGCAGGAGGAAAAGGGGACGACAGAGGATGAGATGGCTGGATGGCATCACTGACTCAATGGACGTGAGTTTTAGTGAACTCCGGGAGTTGGTGATGGACAGGGAGGCCTGGTATGCTGCGATACGTGAGGTCGCAAAGAATTGGACATGACTGTTTTTTTTTTTTTCCAAAAACCTCACCTTCCATCTTGCCTTCAATCTTTCCCAACATCAGGGTCTTTTCCAATGAGTCAGCTCTTCACATCAGGTGGCCAAAGTATTGGAGCTTCAGCTTTGGCATCAGTTCTTCCAATGAATGTTCAGGGTTCATTTCCTTTAGGATTGACTGGTTTGATCTCCTTGCTGTCCAAAGGACTCTCAAGAGTCTTCTCCAGCACCACAATTTGAAAATATCAATTCTTCAGTGCTCAGCCTTCTTTAATGGTCCAGCTGTCACATACATACATGACTACTGGAAAAACCATAGCTTTGGCTATATAAATCTTTGTTGGCAAAATGATGTTTCTTCTTTTTTTCTTTTTAATACACTGTCTAGGTTTGTCATTGCTTTCCTTCCAAAGAACAAGTATCTTTTAATTTCATGGCTGTGGTTACCATCCACAATGATTTTGGAGCCCAGGAAAATAAAATCTGCCCTGCTTTGCTATTTGCCATGACGAGATGGGACTGGATGCCATGCTCTTAGTTTTTTCAATGTTGAATTGTAAGCCAGCTTTTTCACTCTCCTCTTTCACCCTCATCAAGAGGCTCTTTAGTTCTTCTTCACTTTCTGTCTTTAGAGTGGTATTATCTGCATATCTGAGGTTGCTGATATTTCTCCTGGCAATGAAGAAAGCTTTTTTCTTTTAAATTTGAAGTGTAGTTGATTTAAAATGTTGTGTTAATCTGTGGTGTACAGCAAAATGATTCAGTGTTATATATATATATATATATATATATATATATATATATATATACACACACACACACATACAAACACACACACAACTATACAGTAGGATCTTGTTGTTTATCTATTTTATATATAGTACTTTGTATCTACTAATCCCAGATTCCTAATTTAAGTCTCCCTTCCCTTTTCCTTTGGTAGCTAAGTTTGTTTTGTATTTCTCTGAGACTGTTTCTGTTTTGTAAATAAGTTCATTTGTGTCACATTTTGCATTGTACATATAAGTAATATCATATGGTACTTGCCTCTCTTTCTGATTTATTTCATTTAGTCTGACAATCTCTAGGTCCACCCATGTTGCTGCAAGTGGCATTATTTCATTTTTTATGGCCGAGTAGCAATTGCACCCCACTCCAGTACTCTTGCCTGGAAAATTCCATGGACAGAGGAGCCTGGGAGGCTGCAGTCCATGGGGTCACTAGGAGTTGGATACAACTGAGCAACTTCACTTTCACTTTTCACTTTCATGCATTGCAGAAGGAAATGGCAACCCACTCCAGTGTTCTTGCCTGGAGAATCCCAGGGACGGGGGAGCCTGGTGGGCTGCCGTCTATGGGGTCGCACAGAGTCAGACATGACTGAAGAGACTTAGCAGCAGCAGCAGCACTATTCCATTGTATATATAGACCATATCTTCTTTATCCATTCATTCGTTGAGGGACATTTAGGCTGTTTCCATGTCTGAGCTATTGTAAACAGTGCTGCTGTGAACAATGGGAGGCATGTATCTGTTCAAATTATAATTATCTCTGTATATTGCCCAGGACTGGGATTGCAGGATCATGTGGTAATTCTGTTTTAATTTTTCAAGGAACCGCCATACCATTCTCATAGTGGCTGCACCAACTTAAATTCCCGTCAACAATATAGGAGAGTCCCTTTTCTCCACATCCTCTCCAGCTTTTGGTATTTCTAGATTTTTAAATAATGGACATTCTGATCAGTATGAGGTGGTACTTCACTGTGTTTTTGATTGATATTTCTCTAAAAATCAATGATGTTGAGCATGCTTTCCTGTGCCTATTGGCCATCTGTATGTCTTCTTTGAAGAAATGTCTATTTAGTCTCAGGGGCAGAAAGCTTTTGAATCTCCAGCGGAACAGCCATGTTTGTGGAAGTCCAGTTCAGGATTTTGTCAGATGGAAGGAATTACTCTTCTCTCCAAGTGATACCAGCATGGAGTGATGCTTCACAGGGACACTGAGCTTTCAGGCACTCTACCCAGGATTGATGGTGCCCAAGAGCATTTATGTACACTGTAGTTTTCATGCAGGTTGCTCAAAAAACAGAAGAGAAATTATTTATCTTCAGGGCCAGCTTCATGTTTGTGCAACTTGTATAGTTGTATAGTGTCCAGTTTTAGATGAGAGAGGCTCAGTCTTATTTTAATGCTCTACTATCACTGTTGTCAACATCCCAACAATTTATAAACAAGGGACCCACATTTTCATTTTGTTCTTGGCCATACAAATCTTGAATCTGGTTCTGCTTCTATGCATCCAAGGTCATGCAAGATTGAGGTAACAAGAGTGAGAAAAATAAAATCAAGAACCTCTATTGTCACCTTCCTCCAAGTTTATGTGTCCAGATAAGCACCCAATGAAACTGCTACCCATTCCTTGATCTCTGTTGTTGTTGTTCAGTCACTGAGTCGTGTCTGACTCTTTGTGACCCTGTGGACTATAGCATGCCAAGCCTCCCTATCCCTCACTATTTCCCGTAGTTTGCCCAAGTTCATGTCCATTGAGTTGGTGATGCCATCCAATCATCTCATCCTTGGCTTCCCTCTTTGCCTTTTGTCCTCAATCTTTCCCAGCATCAGAATCTTTTCCAGTGAGTCGGCTCTTTGCATCAGGTGGGCAAAGTATTGGAGCTTGACACTTCAGCATCAGTCCTTCCAATTTGAGAATTAAGGGTTGGGAGGAGGAGCTAAGATGGCAGAGGAATAGGATGGGGAGAACACTTTCTCCTCTACAAATTCATCAAAAAAAAAAAAAAAAAAAAAAAAATTGAACCCCGAGTAAATTCCACAAAACAACTTATGAATGCTGGCAGAGGACATCAGGCACCCATAAAGACAACCCATTGTCTTTAAAAGGAGATTACGAGCCCTGCAGTAACTCCCCCATTGGAGAAGCAGCGCAGATGCCTGCATCCACCATTAACAAGTCGCGGCTGGGTAGGGAGGTTTGGCGCCGGCTGCATCGCTTAGAGTAAGGATCTGGCCTGAATATCCTGAGCGCTACCTGAGCAAAATAATTTGGGCTAGCAAACCAGACTGTGGGATATCTACCATGGGAAAAGCCAGCCCTAACCTAAGACACCGCCAGGTCTGCGCACGGATCAAAGGACTGTATAGAGATAGCTGGCTGCAGACAGTCCCCCTCCAGTGACAGGCAGCCAGAGCTGGAAGCGGGCAGTCACAGCTCCAGAGAGACATTATCTACAAAATTGTAAGCAGGTTTCTTTGCTAACTAAGGCTTCTTGGGGCTCTGGAAGGTCAACATCCGCCTGAGAAGGTGCGCCGGTTGTATACCCAGAAAACCGAGCAGCGGGGAGGCGATAAGTTGCAGCAGCTGCACTCACTAAACACCTCATCACCTGTGCTACTCGGACCTGGGAAGGGCTCAAAACACAGGCCCAACCGAGTCTGTGCTTCTGAGGACTACCTGAGTGCCTGAACTTTAGCAGCTTGGAACTGGGAGGTACAAGCAGCCCAGGCCCGGCCGTGGATGATTCCTGGCAGAGAAACCTAGAGCCTGAGCAGTGTGGGCAGGGAGGCTACACGTGCTGTGAGCAGGGAGGCCCAGAGTGGCTGAGGCACTGCGAACACACGCCAGTGTTATTTATTTGCAGCATCCCTCCCTCCTCACAGCACGATTGAACAAGTAAACCTTATAAAAAAAAAAAAAAAGGTGTTCATCACTGCCTCCTCTGTATCAGGGCAGAAATTAAACACCGAAGAGACCAGCAAACAGAATAAGTTATAACAGAGGGAACCGCCGCGGAAGTGACAGACAATAAACTAAAACCCCGTGGAGCTCATCAAAAGCCTCCATACCTACATTGCAAACAAGCACCATACAAGGACCAACAGTTCCAAGGCAAGACATACGGAGCAATTTCTCCAGCAACACAGGAACACAGCCCTGAGCTCCAATATACAGACTGCCCAAAGTCACCCTAAAATCATAGACATTTCATAACTCATTACTAGGCACTTCATTGCACTCCAGAGAGAAGAAATCCAGCTCCACCCACCAGAACACCGACACAAGCTTCCCTAACCAAGAAACCTTGACAAGCCACCTAAATGCCACAGTAAAGAGAACTCCATAAACTGCCAGGATACATTAAGGACACCCCAAACTCACCAATTTAAACAAGATGAAGAGACAGAAGAATACCCAGCAGGTAAAGGAACAGGATAAATGCTCACCAAACCAAACAAAAGAGGAAGAGATAGGGAATCTACCTAATAAAGAATTACGAATAATGATAGTGAAATTAATCCAAAATCTTGAAATCAAAATGGAATCACAGATAAATAGCCTGGAAGCAAGAATTGAGAAGATACAAGAAAGGTTTAACAAGGACCTAGAAGAAATAAAAAAAGAGTCAATGTACAATGAATAATGCAAGAAGTGAGATCAAAAACACCCTGGAGGCAACAAATAGTAGAATAACAGAGGCAGAAGATAGAATTAGTGAATTAGAAGATAGAATGGTTGAAATAAATGAATCAGAGGAGAAAAAAGGAAAACGAATTAAAAGAAATGAGGACAATCTTAGAGACCTCCAGGACAACATTAAACGCTACAACATTCGAATCATAGGAGTCCCAGAAGAAGAAGACAAAAAGAAAGACCATGAGAAAATACTAGAGGAGATAATAGTTGAAAACTTCCCTAAAATGGGGAAGGAAATAATCACTCAAGTCCAAGAAATCCAGAGAGTCCCAAACAGGATAATCCCAAGGCGAAACACCCCAAGACACATATTAATCAAATTAACAAAGATCACACACAAAGAATAAATATTAAAAGCCGCAAGGGAAAAACAACAAATAACACACAAGGGAATTCCCATAAGGATAACAGCTAATTTTTCAATAGAAACTCTCCAAGCCAGGAGGGCATGGCAAGACATATTTAAAGTGATGAAAGAAAATAACCTACAGCCCAGATTATTGTACCCAGCAAGGATCTCATTCAAATATGAAGGAGAAATCAAAACCTTTACAGACAAGCAAAAGCTGAGAGAATTCAGCACCACCAAACCAGCTCTTCAATGAATACTAAAGGACGTTCCCTAGACAGGAAACACAAAAAGGGTGTATAAATTCGAACCCCAAATAATAAAGTAAATACCAATGGGATCATACTTATCAGTAATTACCTTGAACGTTAATGGGCTGAATGCCCCAACCAAAAGACAAAGACTGGTCGAATGAATACGAAAACAAGACCCCTACATATGTTGTCTATGAGAGACCCACCTCAAAACAGGGGATACATACAGTCTGAAAGTAAAGGACTGGAAAAACATTTTCCATGCAAATAGGGACCAAAAGAAAGCAGGAGTAGCAATACTCATATCAGATAAAATAGACTTTAAAACAAAGGCTGTGAAAAGAGACAAAGAAAGTCACTATATAATGATTAAAGGGTCAATTCAAGAATAAGATATAACAATTATAAATATATATGCACTCAACATAGGAGCACTGCAATATGTAAGACAAATACTAACAAGTATGAAAGGAGAAATTAACAATAACACAATAATAGTGGGAGATTTTAATACCCCACTCACATCTATGGATAGATCAACTTAATAGAAAATTAACAAGGAAACACAAACTTTAAACGATACAATAGACCAGTTAGACCTAATTGATATTTATAGGAAATTTCATCCCAAAACAATGAATTTCACCTTTTTCTCAAGTGCACACGGAACCTTCTCCAGGATAGATCACATCCTGGGCCATAAATCTAGCCTTGGTAAGTTCAGAAAAATTGAAATCATTCCAAGAATCCTTTCTGATCACAATGCAGTCAGATTAGATCTCAATAACAGGAGAAAAACTATTAAAAATGTCAACATATGGAGGCTGAACAACACGCTGCTGAATAACCAACAAATCACAGAAGAAATCAAAAAAGAAATCAAAATTTGTATAGAAACGAATGAAAATGAAAACACAACAACCCAATATCTATGGGACACTGTAAAAGCACCCCTATGGGGAAAGTTCATAGCAATACAGGCATACCTCAAGAAACAAGAAAAAAAATCAAATAAATAATCTAACTCTACACCTAAAGCAACTAGAAAAGGAAGAAATGAAGAACCTCAGGGTTAGTAGACGGAAAGAAATCTTAAAAATTAGGGCAGAAGTAAATGCAAAAGAAACAAAAGAGACCAGGGCAAAAATCAACAAAGCCAAAAGCTGGTAAAAAAAAAAAAAAAAGAAAAAGAAAAAAAAAGTCTGAAGACGATGATAGAATTCTATCTTCCTTCTTTCCTTTCTCTTTTTCTCTGATTTCCCTGCCTCAAAAATACTTTCCTTTTAAGATTTTCTTTATGAGGCTCACATATGAAGTGGGTATAGACACAAGGAAGAGAAACAAGCCCCTAGCTAGATACTGTTGACATTTTCTGTTGTAGAAGAGTCCTGGGCCACCCCATAGGGCAGTAGTCCACCTACTCCCCAAAGAAATGCCAGTTACCATGTGACACCCCATGGAATGTGCTGCCCAACTCACTTTGTACTAACCATCAGCAGGATAGAAAATGACTCCTCCCTACCATCATCCCCCTGCTTCCTTCCCATTTCCCTCCCATCCTCATGGATCCCTTCCTTTGCCCACTTTCCCTTGCCTTCTTAAAAAAAAAAAAAAAAAAGAAAAAAAAAAAGAGAGAGAGAGAGAATTCAGGGTTGATCTCCTTTAGAATTAACTGGTTTGATCTCCTTGCTGTCCAAGGGACTCTCAAGAGTCTTCTCCAGGACCACAATTCAAAAGCATTAATTCTTTAGCCCTCAGCCTTCTTTATGGTCATACTCTCACATCTGTACATGAGTACTGGAAATACCATAGATTTGATTATACAGACCTTTATCAGCAAAGTAATGTCTTTGCTTTTTAATATGCTGTCTATGTTTGTCATAGCTTTTCTTGCAAGGAGCAAACATCTTCTAATTTCATGGCTGCAGTCATCATCCACAGTGATTTTGAAGCCCAAGAAGAGGAAATCTGTCATTACTTCCACTTTTTCCTCCCCTTGATCTTAACTGATAGCATATTTAACCTCCTTTAAGATTTTCAGAGGTCTCTTTCCCCCTTTATAACCATCTCCATACTGATTCAGAAACTCTAGTTAATAGAATGATTTAGGCCTTGGCAACATCCTTTGAAAGATGAATTGTCTACATCTACTTGGTTTACTTTGTGTTATGGTCTTTATCTAACACAACGTCAATTTCATGGGTGTATTTTACACACAGTTCGGTATGTCTTATTTTTTAAGCAAGAACTAAGAAATATTCTTATTGGCTGGTGGGTCCAAATACTGAAACCAGCCCCAGTGATTATGAATATTCTTTCCTGAGTTTTCTTAAACTTCATAGGCTGTGCACAGGTGAGGAGTGCACCCTGTAGCTTTTATCTATTCCCCTTGGGTGGGAATAGGTGTGAGTGGGTTGGCTTGGTGCACTGGCCCAGGGGAGAGAAGCAGAGTCATGGGTGGGCCTTATCCCCGAGGAAGCCTCCACTTTTACTGTGCTTACATATTGGCTGCCTAAGCAGGACGACTGAGCAGTTTCACAGAAATGGTTAGTCAGGAGGCAGACTTGGTAAGAGTGGGCATAAAGGCTGTAAGTCCTTCTCAGGACCTGGGGAAGCACCTGACAGTGGCTGGGGAGTGCTTCCCTGATTGCCAAGGACAGTGTCTTCTGCTAAGCAGACAGCATGCATAGTGGAGTGACACTCAGTCTTGTTTGTCTGATGACATTAATTACAGGGTGTTATGGGCCAGGTTTCTGTAGGTTGGGTGGAGGTGGAGGCCACTGGCAATGTGTGCCATGCCCAGGGAGAAATGTGTGAGTGGGAGGAAGTAAAAAGATTTCTCTGGAGCTGTTCCAAGGCTGATGCTAGTGAGAGATGCTTGTCTCTGTAAAGCAATAAAGCAGCATCTGCCAGGATTGTCAGCTACTAAGAAGCACTTCTCCATACTCATGAACCATGGGGAATGCAGGCAAAGGTAAGAGTGTGGTATATTTTAATACTGTGTTTTCCTACTCATTGGGTTTGGTGTGCACCTGGATGTGTATATGTGTATAAAACTGACTGAACGTTGTCAGGTTGCAGTCTACTGATTTTTTTTTTTTATTCTGTTGGCCAATTTTCAGCATTAACTAAGACATGAAGGCTTTGTTTTAACTTCTTATTCCTTAACTCGTCTGCCTCAAATCTAAGGTGTTACTCAGACCATGGTTGATGAATGATTAGACAGAGAACTGGTTTGAAATTGTCAAAAGTAGTTCACCATTTCTAGAGTAGTCTTTAGTGTGAAAGAGCAAGAACTTTTCATTCACACTGACCAAGGTTGACTCTTCTGTGTATGTGTGACATTGTGCAAATAACTTAATCTTTCTGAACTTGCAGAGTGGTATGGATTTAATGAAATAATGCCCACAAAGTGCCTAGTGCAGCAGCTGTCTCCGGGTAGAAACTCAGCAATGGTTACCTCTAGTTTATCAACTCTTTCTCTAGCTCCACTTCCTTAGCACTGGAGTCATGTCCTGCCATTCTCAACTCCCTTAATGGTGTTTCCACAGCCGACTTATTGTAGGTTGTGGCTGATTAAGACAAAGCTAAGACTAGCCTAATTTAATGATTCTATGGACATTTCATTTCATGTTAGAATCTAGCATTGTAGTTAGATAGGCAGAGTAAATGTGGGAAGGAATGTGTCTCAAATGCTGAATTCTATTTCACTTGGTGTGGAGCATTTTTTCCTTCTGAGATCTTTCAGGATGTGGCAACTAAAGCATAGGTTCTGCTATCCACTCTTTCCATTCATCCACCATCCATCCATCCATCCATTTATTTATCCATCCAGCTGTCCACTCTTCCATCTGTCCATTCATCCATTTATCAATCCAACATTTGTGTACTGAATCAGTGTATGCCAAGTACAGTTCTAAGAGCCAGAGATTAAGCAATAAAGAAAAACAGGAAAAAAAAAAAAACTTGCATTCCTGAAGCATTTATTCTAGTGAGCCATGGTGCAATCAACAAAATAAATCAGCAAAGTCTGTAGTGTGTTAGATGGGGCATTGTTATGGGGAAAGTAAAGCAAGAAAAGAAGTTGGGGTTTGAGGCACTCTGCAGTTTTTCCATAGGGTGATCAGGGAAGGCCTCCCTGAGAAAGTTTTTGAGCAAAGATTAAAAGAAGAAAAGGGGAAGAACATTTCAAGCAGGAGAAGTGGAAAGTGCAAAGGCTGGAAGGTGGAGGCAAGCCTGTTGTGCAAGGAGAAACAGGGAAGCCGGTGTGGCTGGTGGAGGAGAGGACGAGAGAAGGCTGGAGGAGTGACAAGGGCTAAATCACTTGGGGCTACGGAGGTTCTTGTGAAACCTTGAGCGCAACTGACACTTCAATAGAGTAACGCTGGCTCCTATGTCGAGAACAATGTGAAGGGCAGAGGTGGAAGTAGAGTCTACTTCAACCATTGTAATAACACAGACCTGTATAAAAGTGGTTACAGGGAAGGGGTGAAGAGTAGACAGCCCCAGGGAATATTTTGGAGATAGAGCCAACAGGATTTTCTAGTGGATTAGATGTGAGTAGTGAGAGAAAGAGAGGAGTTAAGGATGACTTTAAATTTTAGGGAGAGGGCAACTTACCAGAAAGATGATGATGTCATTGAGTGGGAAAAACTGGAGCAGATCTCATCCGGGATGTTCGGAGATCTGTTTTGGATGGTTTGGGATTTGAGGTGTAAGTCAGACACTTGAGTGGAGATACTGAGTGGGAAGCTGGATTTGGGAGTCGAGAGTTAAGCAGTGAAGCCTGGGCTCAAGATAGAAATCTAGGAGTGGTGGACACGTGATGTAGTATTTACAGCTGTGAAGCAGAATGAGATACCCCAGTACTGAGGGCAGGTAGAAAAGAGTTCTAAAAACAGCCAGAGGACTTGCTAATTTTAAGGACCTGTGAGATAAAAGAAAGTAGAAAAGGAGGAGGAACCAGAGAGGAGTAAAAACAGGGGCAAAATATTTTCCAGCAGAAGGCCCTGATCCACTCTGTGAATTTCTGCTAGTGGCTCAAGTAAGATGAAGACAGAATTGGCTGTTGAATGCAGCAAGTTGGGATTTCGGTGACCTTGAAAGAGAGCTAGAATCAGGTAGGTCCAGTAAAGAAGGGACAGGTTGAAGTAGGGAGAGATGAAGTTAGTGACCATTAAATTGCTACCAGTCTTCCTCACTCCCAATCCAGAGGAACCAAGCCCTTCACCTTGCCATTTTTCTGATTCATCTTTATCTTATTTTGCCAATTCCATTAATCGTTGAAGCAACCTTCAGTTCTTTTGGAATGGGCTGCCAAGCCAGCGGGATGGGATGTTCCTCCAAACAGGGAGCCTCTGTTGGGGTGCAGAGCTTATTGTTTCTTCCCTTCACATCTGGTGGTAGAAATGTGACTACCTGCCTGATCCCGAGGTTGCGGGGGTGGGGGACAGGCGCAGTTCCACAACATGTGGAATCTTTCTTGTTTTTTTTTTTTTTTTTTAATATAAATTTATTTATTTTAATTGGAGGCTAACTACTTTACAATATTCTAGACCAGGGATCGAACCTGTGTCTCTGCATTGGCAGAGACAGTTGGTGTCTTCGGTGGATTCTTTACCAATGAGCCACCAGGGAAGCCCTTTTGCCTACTTTTAAATTGGCTGTTTGTTTTGTTTTCCTTTCTTTTTTATTGAGATAAAATCGACAGATTACATTGTGTTAGTTTTAGGTGTATAAGATAATAATTTGATATATGTATTGGGTTGACCAAAAAGTTTGGGTTTTTTCGTAAGCTGTTCTAAGTGAACATTTTTGTCCATCCCGTATCTACTGAGAAATGAGTACCACAAAAAACTTAGATAACATCCATCATCACACACAGGTACATATTTTTTTGTGTGAGATGAGAACTTTTAACCCCATTCTCTAAGCAATTTTCAAATACACACTATAGTATTATTAACTACAGTCCCCATGCAGAGTGTTACATTCCTAGGTTTTATTTATCTTATGACTGGATACCTGCACCTTTTGACCACCTTTATTCATTTTACCCCTCCTCTCCCATTAGCCTGTGGCAAACACCAGCCTGTTCTCTGTATGTATGAGTTTATGGGTTTTTAGATTCCATGTATAATTAAGGTCACATATATTCTCACGGAGCCGTATTTGTGTATGTGTCTGACTTAGCATAATGGCCTCAAGGTCCATCCATGTCATCACAAATGGCAGGATTTCCTTCCTTTTTATGGTTGAAAATATTCCATTGTGTGTATGTGTGTGTGTGATATGTGTATCACATCTTTATCCATTTATTTGTCAGTTGACACATATCAATTGACACTTATATTATTTCCATGTCTTTGCTACAATAAATAATACTCCAGGGAACATGGGGGTACATATGTCTTTTTGAGACAGCGATTTTTGTTTCTCTTGCATAAATACTCAGAAGTGGAATTGCTATATCACATGGTATTTTTGCTTTACTTATTCATTCATTCATTCATTTATTAATTTCTTGCTGCACTTGGTCTTCATGGTGGTGTGCGGGCTTTCTCTAGTTGCAGCAAGCGGGAGCCACTCTCTCATTGCAGTGTGTGGTCTTCTCATTGCTGGGGCTTATCTTGTTGCTCAGCATGGGAAGTAGGGTGCGTGGGCTTCAGTAGTTGGGGCTCATGGGCTCTAGAGTGCAGGCTCAGGAATTGAGATGCACATATATTCCACGGGACATGGAATTCTCCTGGACTAGGTATGTCCCCAGCATTTGCTGGCAGATTCTTAACCCCTGGAGCACTAGGGAAGTCCTGGATGTCTTTTAATGTGGGATGTAGAAGAGTTTAAATCCCACTGGCAGTATTTGACAGATGCAGTACAGGTGACATCAGTACCTCTGGCTGAGGCTGGATGTGTGGGAATTAGCTTTAGCTTCCTCTCTTTTGATACCTGTCAGAGCCTCCTTGCCACATTTGGCTCCTGCACCCAGGCTCCAGGATATCTCTAAGCCATTTAGCATGACTAT